>PVIU01001407.1:0-217094 GCA_004026605.1 Ondatra zibethicus | reverse complement strand
TTTCCCACTTTCTTTCACTTCCTAGCTATTAGATGTATGGCATTGCTCTCTTGCCCGAGTTCCTATTACAGAGTTCTGCCTTGCCACTGGCCCAAAGGAATGGGCAACCTGGTCATGGATTAACACCTGCAGACCTATGAGCCAAGGTACTTTTCTTTTTATAAGTTAATGACCTCAGGGTTCTCACTGGGTGATGGAATACTGCCTGCCACCATTCCATTCACAAATTCCCTAAAGGGATTTGCAGGTGTTCATGACCAGATCTGCCCTGTGTAGGGATTACCAGTGCAAGCCCTTGAGTGTCACTGGCTCATATCCTAACTCCACCATTTAGTGTCTTTAGACATGTTTTAACATGTTTAGTAAATTATGTCTTAGTACACTTCTCTATTTAGTAAGAACAACAATCCAACTCTTGTAGGGATTAAACATGCTCATACATGCCATATGCTTAGAATCATGGTCGATTAACCTATTGTCATTATTATACTTCAACAGTTCATACACTGTAACATACAGTGTCATAGCTGAAACATAAGCACTCAACAGCACAGGAATAATAATATCCATGTCTTATTGGTGATTATAATGAGGCTCAGTCACATGTTTCCAAAAAATCATCTATTGATAAGCCAAGATTTGAATCCCAGTCTTTGTCTCTTAAACACTGGATTATTTCTAATTCCATTGAATGATTCGCATCGATTATTTACACCAGTCCATCGCAAACATAGACATTGTGAAATGTTGATGGTAGGCAAATTCAGAAAAGAAGAAACAATCGAGACATTCTATCAAATCTAGGAGGAAGTAAATGATCAGTGGTTGCAAGTGTTAACAGAAGCAGCGGCCCCTGACGTCATGACTTAGTATATGGTAATTTTGAATACTTCAAATTCTAAATGACAAAAAGCAGAAGAGGAGGAGGATGGGAGAGGAGTACTCATAAATAATTTAAAATGATTTTCCGTCCATCAAGCTAACATACGAAGGAAGAGGTGTCATTATAGTGCTCTTACCCACAGGTTTCACCACTTTGCCCTCTTTCTTTCCCTTCCCTGCTGCCTGCCTGTGTTCCCTGTGCCACCCGTTGCTGATACTCTCCCTCCCCCTACATAGTGCCCCATTCCACTTTCATGGCCATGTATTTTTTTTGTCTTAAATTTTACTCTTTTCTGAAAACAGATAAACTCCCATCTTGAAAAAAAAAATCACCTCAGGAAAACACAGAACTACGGACTTGAACGTCTAAAGGTGGAGTTTTCTCCGTGTTGCCACCATAATTCATGAGCTCACGGTCGCCTTGCTGGCTCTTATATATAGTGGCCATATATAGTGGACACTCAGGCCTCTTAGGTCTCGAAGAAGGAGACTATTACCCCCATGAATCCTTATCCACATGCAAGTTTTATGAGACAAGCAGAAGCTGGTCAATACTCACAGACAGCTGGCACACTCCTTCGTTCCTAATGAATTTTAATAAGTTAGGACATTTAAATGGAACCCTGGGGGAGTGATTCTTCATGACTGACACTCCTTGTAGTATTGACATCTATTCTCATTCATAAGCTTTGGATGTGTTAGCCTTTAGGACTTTCATGAGAATTCTTATTTAGTACAAGAAGTCTCTTCATTATGTATCTATTTTAGATTTTAAGATGAGCTAAACATGAAAATCCTTCAAATTACCTTCAAATGATAAAATATAGTTTTAAAAAACACATTAAAAGCTACATTTTAGGGATGGTTTCTGGAGGAGGGAGTATTGCGTAAGGGTAAAAAGGTCTCCGGTAGGCTGACCATGCTCCAGTGGGTGGTCCCATACCCTTGGATGCATGAGCAGCACAAAGTGGATTCAATGGGTTACAAATAAGTAAATAAATAAATAGAGGGCACAAAATTGGAAGGAAGGAAGAAGGTGAGGGTAGATCTAGGAGGAGTTAGGGGATGAATATGATCAAAATACATTGCATGAGATTCTTACATATTAATAAAAGTTTTGCAAAAAACACATTTCAAGCAAAGGTAAGAATGCTCAAAATGATCGTCATAGACAAAAGGGCACCGTTCAACTCCAAATGAGTAACAAACACGCCATGCATGTGATCAGTATGAACTTTTCCTGCGGTTCCCGTCCTGGCAAGACTTCTCAGAGTAGCCCAGGTGGAAATGTGACATTTCCTAGCTACAGATTTTAAAGTCTCTACAATTCCATTGACTCAGACGAATGAACGTTCCTGAGACATAGAACCATAAATTGTGATTTAGTTCAACAAATGCTTGTCTATTTTTCCCTTTCAGCCTTGGTTTCTCTCAGCATCATAGTCGTCTTTATGGCTCTAACAGGCCTTCAAGGGCACAGGACAAACTTGAAATCAGAAGACAGAACAGCACCATTATGCTAAGCAAATAATTACTGAGATAATAAAAATGACGATTTCTTTTTTAAAGACAACCCCCACCCTTGCTTTGCTTTTTCTTTTTTTCTTTATTTTGATGAACAATCCTGTCTGGTACCAACTTCAACTAGTCTCAGACCAACCCGAGTGTTTGTGAACTAGGTGACCCAGTCCCTTCAGCACCAACAAAGGATGTGTTGGCATGCCAGGCATAACCTCACAATTTCCTGATTCTTGCCCATAAAATCAGAGTCCCCCAAGCTCCACCTTACCTGCTTCCCATCCAGGGTGTACAGACGCTTCACCACACCCGAGTCCAGCTTGATGGCATCGGTAATGTCAGTGAGAACCTGCTCAAAGGAATGAGCTGTCTTTTTGTTCAGCAGGATCCTGACAGCCTTCCGTGGCTTCACTCCACTTCTGATGATGGTGACCAGCTTGGGTCGAATGAAATCCTTATTCTCCCGAACCTCTGAGGGTCCCCCCTTGGCAGTGGCCAGCGAAGACACTGCCCGGGAAGCTGATGTGGTCTTGACATTCACGGACCAGTTGGGGTTCACATTCTTGGTGTATTCCAACTTCTTAAAGGGCTCAATAGAGCCACAGACATAGCTTTCACCTGAGGAAGAGAAGGGGATTTCAAGTTGATACCTCGGGGAACCCATTTCCTTCCCCACACTCAGTCTTTCATGTCTCCATTTCTACAAAGGGTAAGAGTTGCCTATGACTTTCAAATCAATGGAAGAATGATTGCAAATTAACTTAAAACACGATTTCTCACTTCCAATATCTTTCTTTTGATGCAGACTAGCTTATTAGGAAGGAAAACAAAGCAAAACAAAACAAAAAACACCACTTCTCTCCCTTTGGTTGCTGATAGAAACACCAATATGCATGAATCCGCTTCCAAAGGGAAACGAACTGGAATTCAAAACTGAGATTATCTGTTGGTATATAAGGGCCTTTAAATTTTCGGCAAACTTTAAAATTAGAAGTACTTACATCTGGTACCTGAGGTAATTTGAAAACTACAACCAAATCAATACACAGCTTCTTAAAACAGATAATATATGTTTAGTGAAAGTATAATACAAAATTCTGTTTAGCCAGAAAAAGTTGTAAAAGCCAGCAGAGATGATTACTCTTCTTTTCTATTGTCTACGTCATGCTGACCGAGCCACACACACAAGGAAGTCAGTTCAAACTTGCTGACAGGCAAAAATGAAGAAAATGACTAGTTTGCAAGCTGTGCCCTCACAAATGCACTCAAATATCACGGAGGGTTCATTAATCGGTGACTCAAGAATATGCTAACAAAATACTCAGTCTGAAAATATCTATATTAGTCACAAAAGAATACAGCACTGGTGCTGTAATAAGTTGTGAAATAAGTGATTCTAAATACATATTTCACAGGGATGAGGCAGAAACACATTAAAATTAAAGATTTTAACATAGCTCCCCCACCCCACCCCACGCCTCATTAGTAAGCCTTTGTAATCAGAACCTGGTGACCGCAGGTAAAGTGGCCCAGGCCTCATGCAGCACAATCCATTTACTGTTATCCAAGTCTTATTTTTAAACTAATAATGCAAGCGTGCCATGCCATAGGATTAGGCAGCCACATAAAAATATCCCATCCCCAACTGGAGTTTCAAAAATAAATAGACAGTTGTGTCTGTGTTTTAGTTTGCCTCGTATGGTTGAGCTTAAACACTAACCGAGATAAACCTGGGGAGAAAGGGTTTATTTCAGCTTCTAGCCCCATCATGGAGTGAAGTCGGGCAGGAACACAAGGCAGGAACCTGGAGGCAGGAGCTGATCATGGAGGAGGGTGTTGCTTACTGACTTGTTCGCCATGGTTTGCATGGCCTGCTTTCTTAGAGCACCCTGGACCACCTGCCCAGGGATGACACTGACCACGGTGGGCTGAGTTCTCCTACATCAATCATTAATTAAGAAAATTCCCAGGCTGGGTGGTGGTGGTGCACGCCTTTAATCCCAGCACTGGGGAGGCAGAGGCAGGTGGATTTCTGTGAGTTCGAGGCCAGCCTGGTCTACAGAGCGAGTTCCAGGACAGGCTCCAAAGCTACAGAGAAACCCTGTTTCGAAAAATCAAAAGAGAGAGAGAGAGAGAAAATGTGGGGCTGAAGAGATGGCTCAGCGGTTAAGAGCATTCATTCTTCTTCCAGAGGTCCTGAGTTCAATTCCCAGCAACCACATGGTAGCTCACAACCATCTATAATGAGATCTGGTGCCCTTTTCTGGGGTGCAGGTACACATGCAGGCAGAATACTGTATACATAGTAAATAAATCTTTTAAAAAAAAAAAAAAAGAAAAGAGAGAAAATGTTCCCATAGACTAGATATAGGCAATCTAATGGTGGTGTTTTCTCAGCTGAGGTTCCCTCTTCTCAGATGACCCCAGCTTGTGTCAAGTTGACATAAAATAACCAGAACAATACGTGTAACAACACTTATTTTGCTAAGGCTTCCAAACCCTTCTTTCACACATGCCTATTATGCACCACAGAAACCTATAAAACTAAAAATTCATCCATCCTCCTTCATTGACAGAGCCTGATTGATGCCAGGTATATTTTCCCCAGTATCCAAGTAGATATCATAGATACATGTGCATATACATGTACATGTGCGTGTCCATATGTGTAAACATGTATGATGCTGGCAGCAGCGTCTTTCAAAGTTTTTTAAAGGATTATGGACTCATTGGTAGGATGAGCTATATGGGAATTTAGGCCCAGGACTGTGCTATGTAAGCATATGACCTTGGACCAGTCCCTTAGATTTCAAGGTCCTGGTTGCTCTATGAAACTTCACTGAGCTCTTATGAAGGTCAGATTAGAAAGCCTGGGAATTCATCTTACTACACATATAGCACAGAGTCCTGGATTCGGTCCTTAGCACTCACCCACGCTCAGCAGACAGTGGTGATAAAAGTGTTATAATGCATAGTTGTTCTAAGAGTGACCAGAGGCAGCTTTACTTTTACCCATGCAGTAGGCTTGGAAGGACAACTTGAACCAGCAAGTTAGTCATAGATCAGGTCATGTACTGATGCACGCCATCTCACTTGTAATCCTTCCCACAGCCTATGAGTCTGATACTAGTATGCCTCTCCCTTTGGGTCACACTGAGGCATGATGACCTAGGTAGCTGGCTCAAGGTCACATGACTAGTAAAGATGAAACCAAGATTCAAAGAGTAATTGGTATGACTCCAGAGCCTGTGTTCTTGCTCATGATTTAGTGTGTGTGTGTGTGTGTGTGTGTGTGTGTGTGTGTGTCTGCCTCTGAGGAGGACACCTGTCTGAGATGAGATAGAATAATAGTTGTCCTTGTTAGATTTTTGATTGGTTTTTGTCAACTTGACACAGCTAGAGTTGTCTGGGAAAACGATCCTTGATTGAGAAATGCCTCCATCGGACTGGCCTTCAAGAAAGTCTGTAAGGAGATTTTTCTGACTGAAGACAGATGTGAGAGGGTTCAGCCCACTGTGGGTGACGTCCCTCTGAGAAGGTGGTCCTGGGTTATTTCAGAAAGTAAGCTGAGGAAGCCACAGGTGCAAGCTAGTAAGAGCTCTGTGGCCTCCGCTTCCAGGTGCCTTCATTGAGTTCCTTCCCTGCCTTTCTGAACCAGACCCTTTCCTCCTCTGTGTGCTTTCATAATGGTGTTTGTCACAGCAGCAGGAAGCAAACAGAAACAGAAGAAAACAGGGACCACAGTTAGGTTGCAGAAAGATGAAGGAGTTTTGCCTTTTCTTTTTCCATTGTTCAAAAAAATTTCTACAATGTTTATTGAAGACGTGTGTATTTCTTTCAAAGTCCTAAAAGTGGGTGAGGTTGTAACTCCCCAGTACTAAAGTCTTGGAAACTTTCAAATAGCAAAAGAAAGGCGAGAATTAATTGGAGAAATGGCTTAGTCAGAACGAACAAGACTTGGTTTCATCTTGGATTTGAAAGGTAAAAAGGGAAGAAGTTACAGGTGATATTAAATTAGAAGCATCTTATTCCATTCAGGCATCTATGTCAGAGTGCCAAGGACAAGGCAGTTTCTTTCTGGAGGTTCTAGAAAGTGGCAGTCCCAGATCGAGACTCTCGTGGATTCAAAGGGCCTCTTCCTGGCAGATGGCAACACACTGTTGTGTCTTCATAGGAGGGAATGGGCAAGGCAGTTCCCATAGGGCTCTTTTATCAAGCACGTAATTCTATTTGTGAGTCCACCCTCACGACCTAGTCACAAAGTTTCTGTCTTTTAACACCACCACATCAATGGTTGTTTCAACATAAGACCTTTGGAGTTCGCAAATATTAGTAACCTGGTAGGTGGTGACATCACCCAAAAGGTCTGTAACAGGAGAAGAGAAACAGATTCTGGACAGTGGCAAAGGGGATGTCACATTGACACTGCTGAACTGGAAGAGACCAAGGGTTCATTTCAACTGAATACATCTAGGCACCTAGAGTGCAGAAGAGAAGTCTGGTCTGAGGAGAGAGGTCATTATTTAATAGTGGCCTTAAAATAATGGGAACTGGTAAGATCACAGAAAATGATCCGAGACAGGAGAGTGGAGGGAGGGCACCATGTCTGAAGTGTGGCAGATAAAGAAGGAAGTAGAAATTTACAAATAGGATATTCACGGCAGCAATCACTACAGCTCTACTGACAGATGCTCAGTTGTATAAACAGCAGCTCAAGGAGAGACAATATGTCTACAAGGATTCAAAGGTTCTCCTACAATACTTATTCATTGCCAAAGGGGACACAGTAACTTCAGGATAAAGATTTACCTAAAGTTGCTGACTCTGGGTAAGGCGTGTGGACAGAACATTTCTCTGAAATGACACCCCAAAAAGGATGTAGTGTTACTTCTGTGGAATCTCTATTCCAAACACTCAATACCAAACCAACCATCAGACCAGCCCAGATGGGCAATCTGCAGGCTAATGAAACAGCATTCAGACGCCCAAGGACTGCTATCGCTCAGCGGAAACAACAGAGACACGGCGGCTAAACGCAATGTCTGTTTGCATAAAAGCAATAAAATCCCCAACCTCCATGGAGAAGCAATGGAATTCAGTCGCTGGGTCATGTTGTTAGGCTGCAGACCTTCCATTATGGAAGCTGGCCAAAGGGAGAGCCAGGAAGTCATCTTGTACTACCTCTGGAAGACCAAAGTAGTTTCTACATGAACTGTTTGTGAGTTACTCAAATGACTTGATTTTAAAAAGCAAAATCTAACCCCCAATTCACACATTATGTCTATACTCTTCTCCATTAAAATGTTTTCCTAAAAATGCAACAAGAAAATGCGGAGAAATGACTCCTTGAACCCAGTGCACACCGTGGATGTGAAAATAGAGCAATAAATTGAAAGACTAGCATATTTGATTATATAAACTTTTGTATAAATCTACATGACAGAAAACACAATCAACAAAGCCAATAGGTTAAGATGAATATAGAAAAAACTCATTAAAACAAAAGATTAATATTTTAAAAAGAAAAATAGATCCTATGTCAGTAAAGATTCCAATGTGGCAGAAAAATAATAAAAAATACAAAGCAAAAGGCATTGAAAAATATATAAATGCCTCCTACACACATGAAATGATGGGAATTAAAACCATAACAAGATAGAAGTGTTTTCTGGATATACAGGAAAATGACAAGATATTTGATAACATCATCTTCCTGAAGGTGATCAGAGTGGAAATTGGAACCACCTTGCTGGGCAAGAATTCTCTAGTCGTCTGTTACCACCATACAACAGTGTTCTAGGTAATCCTCCTAAAATCAACCACTCACATGGATGGGCAATATATTTCCAAGTGTGCTCACTGTAATACTATTTGTTTTTTTTTTTGTTGTTGTTATTCATTTATTTCTTTATTATATACACAGTGTTCAGCCTCCATGTATGCCCGCACGCCAGAAGAGGGCACCAGATCTCATTACAGATGGTTGTGAGCCACCATGTGGTTGCTGGGAATTGAACTCAGGACCTCCGGAAGAGCAGTCAGTGCTCTTAACCTCTGAGCCATCATCTCTCCAGCCCTGTAATACTATTTGTAACAACAAACGGTTGCACATATCTTAGAACCTCATCAAGAGAAGACTGACTAACTAAACTAAGGTACATCCATACAAGGAATAGTGTTAAGTAAATAAAAGGACACACTTGTTCAAAATGTTACTGATAGGAAAGGGTCTCCAAGGTATTAAAGCTACGTGAAAAGCAAGGTGCAGAACTGGATGCATTTAAAGTTACCATTCTGGGTTGATTACATGTAGATATAATATGTATAGTAACACTAAGAAATGACTGAAAATAAAGAAAGAACACAGCTACTACACACTGGGGACTTTCATGGAAAGCCTGCTTTACAGCTTTACAGAAATTAATTTTTAAATTATTTGACACATCAGAGGGAGGCCCAGTGAAATTACATGAGCTACATAGAGCAAAGAAGCTTCGCCAAGATAGGAAGAAAGCCATCCTGAAAGACAGGCAAGTAAAAGTGAGGCCAGGCGAGAAGTCCCTTAACTGCTAGGTGAAATACAGTGGATTGGACAAAGCCCTTCCTATAGCCGTGGAGTTAGGCAACTTGCGCAAAGACACGTGGGGGAATGGAGGGAGGGGTGGGACTCTGTTGTTTCTAACAGTTCTGATCCGACAAGCTCAGACTTATTGATGTCCATGGACTTAGTAGCTGCATCATTTGTATCCTGAGAAGAAAAGGTTGTGGTCCTCCCACCCCACAGATGAAAATGCAGGGCAAGGAATCGGCCAGCCGTTGTTCGGGATCCTGCCACATCTCTCTTTTAAGAGTCTGAAGGATTTAGGTGTGGTACTCTGATTTCTCCACAATAGCTGTATCCCCAAAGTAGAACCGAAATGGCTCAAAACTGGGGAAGGAGGTCACACCCCAGGTGAGTCACTGCCGAAAGAGGGCCGCAGGACAACTGTCCTCGGTGAACATCACGGCTTGTGAAAACAGATCAAGACCGTGGTGAAAGCAAATCCTTGGGAATGTCACCTCCAATGCACACTTAAGTAGATGTCTGTATACCCGTGTCAGCATGCCCATATAATGCAGACACAGACAGGCACACAGTCCTTTGTTTGTACAAACACACAGTCAATCGCTTCTTACATAATTTGAGCTCAGAACCAAATTGAGCTCAGAATCTATCAGTGTGCCTGGAGCACACTTATGCATAACGATCAGAGTCTAATAATAAAACAGAGAAAGTGTCCATACGGTTTATAAATAAAGCCCACATTTGTCATAGTTACTTGGAATTTTTAGCCCAAGATCAAGTGAGAAAGAACAAACTTTAAAAAGTAATTGCAAGCCAAACACACTCACACTACACTGACTAAAGGGATTTAAATTAAAACTCAAACTTTGTCGTACTGGGAGGGAAAATAGAAAACTGACATCATGAACTGATGTTTGCATAAATTAGTTTGGGAAGTGAGGGATATGGGCCTAATGAGGATGAAGCAATGTTTTGCATTTTAATGGGCTAAGCAAAAATGTAATAGACAAAAAAACAAATATCAATGAATTGCTAGCTATTTAAACACTAAGTGCAGCTGCACACTAATTGTCAGTATTATGAATAAAAAATGTTTTAACTAAAAATTCAAAAAAATATGCAGACTCACACGAGACACTAAAGATATCATTCAACTGGAAGAAAAAGGTATATTTTTTAGAAAAAATTCAAAATAATTTTAAACATCAGAGCATTCCATGAGCAGTTACTCTATATTGGTTGTGGGAAAAGTATTGAGAGAAAATCAAAATATGACTTTGGGAGCTGTAAAGACAGTTAAGTGGTTAAGAGCACTGGCTGCTCTTGCAAAGGACTCAGGTTCAGGTCCTAACACTCACATGGTGTCTCATAACCATCTATAACTCCAGTTTCAAAGTATCTACCTCCCTCTTCTGGCCTCTGTAGGCACTGCTCACACGTGGTACATATACATACACACAGATATAACACTCATACATTTAAAATAAATAAATATTTTTAAAAGATGACTATTTCTGAGATCAACAGTTTCTAATTTTAGAATTAAGTGCATAATAAAAACATTTTTGTAGTGGCATTTCATTTGTATTTTAATAAATAAAGCTTGCTTGAGGATCAGCTGGCCATCCTTACAGACCAGGCAGCAATGGCATACACCTTTAATCCCAGTAACCACAATGGCACACACTCTTAATCCCCATAGCCACACTATCTTGCCATAGAAACCAGGCAGCGGTAGTGGTGCATGCCCTTAATCCTAGAGCTGGAGAGGATTGTAAGACAAGAGAAGACAGCTCTAGGTCACAATCTCATCCTGAGGTTTCTTGAAGGCAGGATCACCATTTTCAGACTGAGGTCAAGGTAAGAATTAGTTTTCTGGTCTTCAGGTTGAACCCCAATATCTATCTCTGAGTTTTTATTAATTGTGCTACACATTTGCAAAAAAAATATTTTCCAAGAAATAGTAGGAGAAAAATATTCATTGAGATCTACTACTGGCACAGGAGCAGGTGATTTCTAGAAAAAATTGTAGTGAATGTCTGCCTTCCCAGTGCATCAGAAGACAATGAACATACTGAAAAAGCACCACAGTGCCTTTTGCAAGAGTCACAGCATAATGCATCTCAGTGCCTACCTTCCTGAGTTCAAATCCGACCTCTACCATTTCCTGCTGTGTGATGTTGCCCTCTCAGGATCACTGTGGGAACCACAGGGACTTACATACTCAAGAGGGCTCTGACAAGGGCTGGACACACACTCAGTTACTTCAGCTATCGTAACTGTCTTCGACCAAGGCAGCAATAGCTCAGTGTAGGCATTATATTACGGTAAAATAAACAGGAGAGTGAGGGGAGACGCTGGTGACCAGCCATGTCATTGCTAGGAAGGCAGTACTGTCACCAGCCACATCTCATGGTCGCTCTTTGATCAGTGTGAATGGTGAGTCCAGGCCAATTTTGAGCGAAAAAACCAGAAGTACCCTTGTCTTCGTGATGCCTAGATGTAAGCTGTGACTCTAGGGCAGAGTGAGGCATCAGCCCCCCAGCTGTCTGAGGGCATGCTGAGATCTAAGCATGTTTTTTCTACAACACCACTACCCCACACAGGATGTCTTGGTGACAGGTCAGGTACCCGCCTCATCTGATCTTGCTACAGAGTACTTGGGAAACACCACCAAATGTTTGACTTTCTCTTGTATTTACCAAGGTCATACAAAGAGCATGGCACAAAAATCAAAGTTGACACAGAGAGATTTCATGTCAGTCTTCCCCTTTAATTTGCTAGAAGTTCCAACCTCTGAATAGAAGGAAAAAAGCCAAGGCTACAGGCATCTTGGCAGGATGACAAGCCACCAAAGAGATTTGAATTCCCATAAAGTAAAGACACAAAGCTCAGGCTGCTCCACAGCAGTTAGAGTCCAGTCATACTGTGCCTGGACTGGCACTCCTGCTGAGGGACCAGGGGAAGTGGGGGGACACAGAAGCCCCAGCTACAGAGGAAGACAAGGGGGTTTTAACTGTATGCAGCCATGTGGCTGCAAGCCTAGATGCCAATCAGGCAGGATGGAATGCTCCCTGCTACCTATACAAGCCCAGGACCCAGCTGGACAGCGGGACCTGGCCAAATCCTGCTGGAAAAAAAAAAGATGAATTCAGAATGACAGTAGGCTGCATTTGGTCTGATGGTGCCAGCTACTTCACCCTCACCTTCAAAACTTAAGCTCAGAAAGACCTCTTTCTCCAAAGGACTCTTAGGGATACTCAGTACCAGTTATTGCACCCCAAATCATTAAAATTGGTTATGATTTCTACAGCAGTGAAAGACTTCATGTTTTGTTCAAATGATGATGAGCCAAGTCTCATCCACAACAGATTATCTGTCAGAATGAACTGGATTTTTTAAAAAAATATGAACAGATTAATTTCTTCTTGTTCTCAAATGCCACCAGAAGGTAATAACCCTCCCCAGGAGGCACCCAGTGGACAGCATTGTTAGAAGACCCCATTTTTGGTTCAGTGGTCACCACTAACTTATCATATAACCGTAGACATACTATTTGAGTTTTCTGGTCTTGGGTCTTCAGTGATAAACTGAATGGATTTTGTATCTTTCCTAAGTCCCTCTCCACTCTAAAATTTCATATCTTCACTTCAAGACCTTTTGGACATCATGACACAATAGTTCAGTTGGTATCTAGAAACACCCCTGAACTGTGCAAGTGAAGACATAAAAATGAACTCTAAAGATTAACAGGACCTAGAGGTTTGAGAAAGCAGACAGGATGCTTTGGGTTTTGATACATTTTCCTTCTGCCTGTCATTATTAGGAGCTAGCTACCTGCCTGAAAACCATTCACTTTCTTTTCATTTTTGTGGAGCAGAAACTTAAGCATGTTAAGTATTAAGAGGCTCCTAGCCATGGGCTAAAGACAAGTGACCCTCAGTGGTCTCAGTTGCCTGCAGGGTCCCCAGAGGTTCTCAAAGGCTCACCTTCCACCAGCTGGTCCAGGCTGGAGACCTTCTTGACTCCATCGATGGTGTAGATGGTTCTCACCCCCTGGGGCAAATTCACGTTATCCGAGAGAGTTCGGGTCAAATCAGCCAGCAGGGCCTCGAAGGAGCGGAAGCGGTCTGGGGAGATGGCGTACACAATCCCTTTGAAGTAGCGGTCACCATTTCTGTAGAATCGAACCTTCTTGGCTTTCTTCTCGGAGCTGAGCGTCTGCAGTGTGCGCGTGCGGTAGAAGCTGCAGTGGGCGCTGTGTGTGGGACTGGGCAGACCGTTCACCCGGGACCCCCTGCTGTACCTCTGTGCCTTGTCCCGTTCATCAAAATGCTCCAACTCCATATCTCTGCCAAATGACATGACTGGTTTGTGTGTGGAACCTGCGGACCCTAGAAAGAGACACAGACCTGGTTACCTGAAGATCTTGAGAGGCTCTGAGAGTAGCTGGGAGGAAACACTGCAATGACTGGTGATGTATTTGGGTTGTTGAGTGGGAGAGAAAGAAGAGGAGGATAAGCAAGGAATGGGGAAAAAATAGATCTCCGTGCTAACAGCCTATTACTCAGCCACAGTTTGGTTATACACAGCTCCCACTACTGTCTGCCTACCACCCCTCAGGCTGCAGTCACATCCTCTCAAGGGGTCACCTGCATGCTTCTAAGAAGAAAAACTGGGACCTGGAATATTCCCTCACATTTCCCCCAAGTAATACAGTGGAGAGATAGTTCAACCAGGAACATTCTCCCCACCCCCCAGCTTTGAATGGCTATATGGCTCATATCAGCTGTGCCCAAGTAATGTGCCAATCCCATCGGCAAGACGAAAAAGTGAGCTTTCATATACCAAGCAGGGTGGGGGAAATGAAGGGGTTAGCATTTAGTGGTCAGACTGTAAGAGCTTTAACCTCTGTGTGCTCCCTATGGCTAGATGGAAAAAAATTAAATCCTTCTGGGGGTTCTATCTCCTTTTTAAAAAGACCTTGAATGTAAGCACATATTCCATATGCTAAAACGTGACTTCACTCCAGACCTTTTGCTTGTGCTTAGTAAAATAATAATAATAATAATAACAATAATAATAATAATAATGGGTTAAAAAAAGAGGATTACAAAAAGAGGGTGGAAGGTAAAGGAAGAGAAGGGCTGTTGAACACACTTGAGCCATTATTAACTATATAACCTGAGATATCGACTTGATTGGCACCTGTAAAACTCAGTTAGAAACAGGAATAAGAATAGTACCTATTTCATCATTCATATCGGGTACTAATAAATGCAAAGTTTGCATGTAATGAGCATTGATTTATTTAAATAAAGTATGCTTGTTATTCCTGACCCTGGCGCAGAGATAGCTAGTGGAAACAGAGCCATCGCCTACCCCCTCTTGCAAGGGAGGCACCTGACTGCTACCCCATGAGCCACTGGAAAAGGGGATCTGTCCTGCCACACGTTTTGCTTTCTATGGGGCCTTGCTGTCAGCAAGTTTGCTTATTGGATAAAGCCATTCTTGCTAGAAGGTAGCTGATAAAGAATTGTCCTCCTTGCAGGATGACCAGTTTCAACCCAACAGTCTGGAGAGTGAAAAAAAACCTCAGTCAAAAGGATATACCTTTCATGATAAAATTCCAGGCACTTATTTACATTACTTAAATAGAATGTAAGTAAAATAGAAGTACAAAGGAAGAACCAAGCTCTCCCTTGTACTTCCCAAGTCACCAATGGGACGTTTCCCCAGACTCAACAAAACTACTGTGTATTCTTGTGACTATCCCTTCATGTTCAGCGAACTGACCCCCGAGCCATTCAGAATTGGTTTACATAAAAACTAACGTATCAGTTCAGTAATTCAATTTAATTTAAAATTTGTGATAAAGTGAACATGATGGGCTATCTTTAGCCACATAGTTAAGTTCGAGGTCAACCTGGGCTACATGAGATCCTGTCCCAAAAGCCTCTAAATTAATTAGCTAGTTGGTTGAATAAAACTTGTAATAAGAAAATTTATACACAAAAATATAGCTAGAGAATTCGATGTTGAGAAATGAAGAAAAAGAAAACAATATTGGTGTCCAGGATACAGTGACCCTAGGATTCAGCCAGCAGTTATTTAATGTCTCTAAAAGCAACACAAACAAACAAACAAAAACTCTTCTGAAACTCATGGAAGTCAGTCAGTCCCGTCAAAGCAAGGTCTAGAAAATTGGATTTACCCAGAGGCTCCAAGTTACAGTTGAGGGAGTTGGATTTTCAAGTTTCGTTTATCATGATTCCAAAGTAGGCGCTCTTTGCCCCAGGTCTGTGACACTAGGCCCCGGTTGCACATGAAGCATGAGTTCTGAAGCTGTCACACCTGTCTAGCTCAGTGACTCTGTGCTGGACACCTAACTAACCAGGGGCTCTTGTGTTGCAAAGTTCACTGGGAGGCCTGGGGTCCAAAGGGAGCACAGTGTGATTAAAGCCCTCAGTTTGAGTTCAGTGCATCTCTCCTTCAAACAGAAAAACTGACTCTCAGGTCTCAAACAATCAATCACAATCGAATTTTGCATCTTTATTAAAACTCTGCCAGCTGTGAAGTGGTTTTGTTGGTTTTGAAGTAAGTAACTTCAAAACAGTCACCACTGGGATCAATCTTGTAGACTTAGCTGCATTACAGAATCATAATTCTGCCCTGATATTGGTACCTGCTCCTACTTTGCCCATATACTTGTTAAGTAATCTGTTTTCAAAAAGGTGTGTGGTTTGAGGATGGGAGGGAGTTTGAAGAAAAGAGGGAGGGGAGAAGGGGGCATGAAAGAGGGAGGAGAGAGTGGAGGATTCTGCCATGTTGAGCCCACCCAGTAAGCTTCAGAACTTCCTAAGTGGCAAAGGCCGAGGTGGCTTTCGACTGGGTTTGTTTCCTTTTTAAAGGCATTGACCATTCTTTCATTCCTAGAGGCTTCCTCCCAAGTAGATGTAAACAAGAGGAAATAAACAGGGACCTAGCAAAGTGTGGCACAGTGATGTGACCAGAGACAGTGAAAATCCAATTCCAAGGGTCTTCAGCGGTTCACAGTTGCCAAGAAGAGTTGGCAGTTGTTTGAGCTGGGAACACTTTTAGGAACAAGACTCCAAACCAAGTGAAAATAAATCTACTTAAAGCATAGAAGAGTTTGGTTGATTTAGTCATGGGTTCATTCAGGGCAGGGATTACCTCCTCCTGCTCCCCATCAGTGAGCAGGTGCAGATGGTGCCAGCAAAGCAGAACTCAACTCAACATGAAATTGCTGTCAAGGCCACAGCTTTGGCTAAGTGAAGGTCAAAGCCCGCCCTACACACTTGAGTCTTCCGGTAGTTGCATGTGGTATGAAAACACGTGTTCTCTCCTTGCCTCCGTTGGCTCAGCTTTCAGAGATGTAGTCATACATGTGAACTAAGAACTCCAGAAGAAAATTCTCTGGGCTTCCACAGGGTCACACTTCCTGTAGAAGATGTTGGCTAGAACATGCTGGACCAGCATTCACAGACTATGAGTGGCCAGAGGTCTTGGGATACATGTGCACTGGCACCAAAAAGGGACTCACAATCCTCAGCCACAGAGACCACAAATCATGGGTGGAGAAGAATGTGAACATTTCCTATAAATATCACAAAGCCCAAAAAGCACCATTGTTCTTTGTGGGATTTCTCACCATTCTGAGGAATATCTGTGTTCACCTTTCTCTCTGTGAATGAGCTGCCATTTCAGCAATTTAGAAACACACACACACACACAAACACACACACACACACACACACAAATCTAGCATAAACCCTAGTTATCACATCTGGAAACTCAAGGCATATTTTAGCAGTCGGATTAGGATCCAGGTGAACAGAGATGCACGGATTAAAAGACACACGCATGTATCTTCTGAGTGCATGCACCACCCCAAGCCAACACATCACAGGATGTGAGCTTCTTTTAAATTGTTCATCATATGACCTCTCTTGAAATCCCTCCTAACCTGCATCCATGAAACATTCGATACCTGGAATGCTGCCCTACTTTCCTTTCTCATTGAAAGGCGATAGATATATTTAGAAACAGTCATGACACGTTTCTTTTGCGGAACACCCTGCAGTGTGGCAGCTGAGAGTATGTGCACAGTAACCTGGGCACACATTCACAGGGGCAGTCAGAGTGGAAGCCGCTTTGAATGAAACCTTCTTCTCGCTTGCTTCTCTCATCCACAAGCATTTCCTTGCCAAATCCAGCGGTGATGCCTCGCAAAACCTGGTTTTCAAAAGCAGCCTCTTTTGTGGGGCAATGCGGTGCTGTGTGTGCGCTCCCCCTAAGAGGAAAATGTCTTTTCCTCTCTGCATGCTTTTAGCACTGCAGGTACTAATTCGTACACGAGGCTGCCTGGCTGTCCCCAGAGGAACTTGAGACCATGCAAAAAGGTACTTGCAACACCCACACTGCAGCCCTCATCATCAGACACATGCCACCCTCCTGGGCACTCGGGAACACACACAGCACACACACACACAATAAGAAGGCAGGCCCAGCCACTCCTTCCTAGCCCACTTGGTCCTAGCTCCGCAGCCAGTCCTGACAATGACAAGCGCCTCTCCCAGCTCCTCCGCCCGGGCTAGGCTCTCCATCTCCAACAACAAGGCGATGGAAAGCCTGCCGGGCCCAGCTTGCCAGACTCCCTATTTAAAGGCGGATGGCACCAGACAAAAGAGGCAAGAGCCAGCAGCCCAGAGGCCGCGGGCACACAACGCCCGGGCCGGTCCAAACTGGCCAGTACCAGGCAGCCGCCTTTCGAGGAACGGCGGGCGGGGCTGCTGCCGCCCAGTGGGGTCCACCCTTGGCCAGGGCCACCAGGGTTGCGGTCAGATGGCACCACGGGGCCTGCCCGCTCCTTCCCCAGCCCAGGCAAAGCACGCACCGGTCGCGGGTGGCCTCTGGGTTGTCTGTGGCCGGCTGCTGTAGCTGTCCTCGCCGGGCTGGGCGCGGCTGGGGCTGCGGAGCACGGGCGTCTGGGTTGCAGCCGCTAGTGCACGGATGCGCCGGGGCTGGTCCTCATTGAAATGCGGTTCTCTGCTCAGCCTCACTCCAGCCTCTCTCCCGAGGAGGGCGGTGGCGCGCAAGCTTTTCTTGTGTCTCACTCGCTCTCACGCCCTCCCTTCTCCCTCCTTCTCCTGCTCCGCCCTCCGCCCTCCTTGGCAGGGCGCACCCACAGTGGTTGCGTCCAGGGTCTTCCTCCCTCCTTTAGCCAGGTTCCTGACTGCAATGATCTTGGTGATTTGGCTTGCCTGGACACCTCCAAAGCCTTCCCTAGACGGACTTGCCAAAGGATGGGGGCTGATTGGATGGTGGCCGAGGGGACTGAGAAAGAGAATATGGACAGAGATGGGTCTGAGCCAGGACTTGCGCAAAGCAGAGATATGACCCAAAATCGAGGTTGCCTTCCTCAAATGAGGATCCCCCCCGCCACACACAGCCTTGTATCTTCTAATATGGATTAGAAAGCTAATGGGATCGCCCCCTCAAAACCGCTTTTCCTGACCTCTCCCTGGGGGCCAGATCTGGATCCTTCAAGCTAAGCACTGTAATGTAACCCTCAGTACTTGAGAAGGGCCACATCCCACCCATCGTCTGCTGGGACCCCAGAACATGAGTCACTGTTGAGCCGGTGACCTCCTGCTGAGGGCTTTATTTCACAATATGCCTTTGATAACTTAAGGGCCACACTTGGATGCCTCTTGGCTGCCAAGACTGGCGGTCTGTCAGGCTGGAAAGCCCCATAAATTTACACAAGCCTTCCCTCCCAAGACAGGAATGTTCTCAGAGCCCAGATGTTCACAGCTTCCTCTGGATAAAAGTACCCTTTAGAGACAAGTGTGGGCATTGGGAGCCCATCCCGGGCATCTCTGAAGCCTTAGCATGGCAGTATACAGCCTGAATATTAAAACAAGCCCTAAAAACAAACAAATAAATATCCAGTGGTTCTCAATCTTTCTAATGCTGCGACCATTTAATACATTTCCTCATGTTATGGTGACCCCCAAACTATAAAATTATTTCATCACTACTTCATAAGTGCAATTTTGTTACTGTTATGAATTGTAAATATCTGTGCTTTCTGATCATCTTAGGCAACCCTGGTAAAAGGGTCGTTTGAGACCCCCCAAAAGGGGTCGCAACCAACATGTTGAGAACCACTACTAGCCAATATATACACTTATACCAATACATGTATTTGTTTGTCTTTCTGACTCTGCATGGCTCAGTGGAAAATTCAAAATTATTTTTGTCTCCTGCCCACTGGGCCCAGTTATGCATTTTACTATTTATTATTGCTAAAAGTTATTCTGATATACTTTCAAAATATTATATTCATGTTAATGACTCTTTGTTAGACAATGCAGCTAAATGAGATGCATGTTGCATATTCAACAAGTGATGGGATATTTACTTTTGACCTCTTTAATAGGTCAGGAATTAGCAGACAATGAACTCGCCAAAGTAACTAGATGCAAAAGTACTACACTCTGCTTCCTCAAATGCTGGTGCAAATTCAGACCCCAGGGGTAAGTCAAGAGGTTGACAGAAACAGAGTCTACTTTATTGAGAGCAGAAATCAGGGCCTTATTTATCTTGTTAGTGCCAAACCCAGAGTGACTTCTGCCAAGTGTCTACTAATTGAGATCCTCCCCTAACTCCCCCAGCCCCCATGGACATGCTCTCAAGATCATTTCATTTTCTAAATGGTTTATTTATTTTAATTCTATGTGTATGAATGTTTGCCTGCATGTATGTATGTATGCACACCACATGCATGCAGTGGTCCTGGAGGCCAGAAGAGGATGTCATAACCCAGCGGAACTGGAGTTACAGGTGGTTGTGAGCCAATGTGTAGGGGCTGGGTACCGAACCCAGGTCCTCTTCAGAAGTAGTCAGTGCCGTTATCCACTGAGCCATCTCTCCAGCCACCTCAGAGTGTGTTAAGCATTTCATATAACTGAACCACATCTGACCTTTGGCTTAAGGGTTTTACTTGGGAAAAAAAATGAAGATAAAATGTGAAAAGAAACAAGATTATACTTAACTGTTTTAGTGGGGGAGTCTCTAGAAATCATTTACCGTCCCCCAAAAACTAGAATACCAAGTGACAAGCAAGTGGATGGAGGACCTTAGCAGCACAAAGCCTCGAAGCTATGGCCATATCCCAGGAGGAAAGCAGGCTGAGTAACCCACATCAGGAACCCGACTAAAGTAAAGCCTAAAGTTGTCCCAAGGTAGCTTAAGCCTTTAGAAAATGTAATTCATGCTCATTAATAATTCTTCATCCTAAAGAAACGTCATAAAGTGAACAACAACTCAAGGAATTTTTATTTGTATTTATTTAAAAATAATACCTTTATTCTTTGAGAATTTCATATAACGTATTTTGATCATATTCACCCCTTCCATATCTTCTCCTAGATTCACCCCTCACCTCCCTAACCATCTGATTTCATGTTTTCTTTTAAATCCCCCCAGCTGTTATGTAACAGCTTCCTCTGAGGCTGAATCTTTCCATCCTGCTGAAGACTCCTTAAGCAGGAAGGTAAAGGGCTCAAAATAGCTTCAGAAAGTCCCCAAACTAACTAGATGCACTAAGTTCCTCCCTGCTAGAGTAAGCAAGAGCAACCAAGAGTCTTTCTCAAACAAGCCAAGCTGCAAAGAAGACTCTTAGGAGACCAGGCCCTGCTGTCTGGAAGAGGTTTAGGCCAGAGATCCATGGAAAGGACACTCCAACCTGTTGAGCTGCCTGGAGGCTGTGCAGGGTGCTCCGGGTTTTCCAGCTTTTGTGAGCTGTCACCCATGCTGGGGTGCGCTTTAGTGATTCAGCTGTCTTTGAGTCATTTCTGCTCCTACAAGTAATCCTACATAACTCAGTGATCCACCAAGTTAGATTTTGGAGTATCCATACTTTGATCCGCAGGGGTCCCCACCTGGGCTCAGTGAGCAGGTGTGTTGCATTTACCTCCCAAGGGTAAGTTTGTTACACAACATCCGTCAAATCTGTGCTGTCCCATTGCTCTGCAATGTCATCTGCCTACCAGGGTCACACAAAACAAAAACTGATTTTTTTTTTCTCTCCCAATGCCAGAAGCCAGGGTGAGATTGGGATTTTTTTTTTTTTTTTTTTTTTTTTTTTGCCTGCCTTGAGCTTTCACGGGTCTTGTGCATCTTCCCACATCACTATGAGTTGGTATGGGCCACCATCCTGTCATGTTCTTGAAGTACCACCACCTCTGGCTCTTACAATCTTTCTGCCCTCTCTTTATCAATGGTCCCTGAGTCTTAGAGGAAGGATGTGATCAGTTCATCCTGTACAAGGTCTCACTACATAACTTTGGCTGGCCTGGAACTTACCATGTAGACTAGGATAATCTCAAACTCACAGAGATCTGCCTGCCGCTCCTCTGGTACCGGGAATTAAAGGTTTGTGCCACCAAGCCTGACTCAAGAAACTTTATAAATGGGCATTATTTCCTCTTGTAATAAGAAATTGACCCCCAAAGTGATTATAACTGTATCAGTTCTCTTATGAACATCAGAAGCTGCTGGAAATCTCATTCCAGCCCACTTTATTATTTTCTTTGAGGTAAGCCAACGGAACACTAACCTGCAGATCTTTCAAAACATGTATCTCTGGCGTGGCACTCCAAACATACTAAGGTCCAGGTTAGATGAGGTTTGAGATCTTTATAAGAACCAAGGGTCCCTTATGAACCTAGTAAGCCCTCCATAAACTTGCACTTTCCTAAGGCTTGTTTCCCCACCTCCTAAGAGAAATCTAGTTTCCTGTGGGTGAGCTCTCCATAGCCCACTCTCAACCCACACCTCTGCTCCTCAAACGCAACTGCGATTTACTTCCCTGAAGTTTTCCTGTTTGTTCCAAGTGCACCTTTTACCCCAAAGGGAACGAGTCTAACAGTCCTCGCTCGCACTTGATATTTCTCACCCCCCACTGCAGTCTCCTAGACCTCTCTTGGGTACCTGCGAAGCCTTGACCTCCAGCTCTTTCTCGTATTACATGGATTAGCTCCCCTGCAGTCACTTGGCTCTTGTCATCTCCCTACACATTAGCCTCCAGGGACCTGAACATGTCAGAGCAAGGGTGGCACAGGGAAGCACTGTGATTTCAAAAGGCATTGACACCCAGTTTCTAACGAAGGACCCTGTTGGTGGAGGCTACTTGTTTGTTTCCCGACCACCCTGATTTGAAATAATCACACAGAAACTATATTATTTGCAATACTGTTTGGCCAATAGCTTAAGCGTATTGCTAGCTAGCTCTTACATCTTAAATTAACCCATTTCTATTATTTTATATTTTACCATGAGTCTCGTGGCCTACCAGCAAGGTTCCAGTTGGTGGCTCACGTCTTTCTCCTCTGGCATCTACATGGCATATCACTGACTCCGCCTACTTTCTCCCAGCATTCAGTTTGGTTTTCCTGCCTAGCTCTATTCTGCCCTATTGCTCTATTTAAGCCAAAATAGCTTCTTTACTCATTAACCAATAAAAGCAACATATATACAGAAGGATTTCCTACACCAGGACCCTAACATGAAATTAATGTCCCTGCCAAGCACACCATGCTATTGACTCAGCAGATGGATTAGAATTTCCATGCCATTCGGGGGTCAGTCTTAAGATTCCTCATTCCATATCTGCTCAGTTACATTCAGGGGAGCCCAATGTTTTCTCTCAAATTGTCTGCAAGTTATACAGTGTTCTTTGGTCCTATTCCTGATCTCTGCTGTGAGATGCTTTTGGACTCTAATTGTAATACCTTGTACCTGAGTAGCCCCTTCAGCAGCCCACCATGTTGATGTGGTGCCAAGGCCTTCATCTTGGTTGCTAATGAAACCTTTCAGCAGGAGCATGGTCCCAGAAGGTTTTGACAGTGGCAGCCCATGATCTCTCTGCAGGGAAATGGTTGGTGTCCAATGATTCCCTCAATGTACTTGGATACTTATATAGACATAGTCTCTGTCACAAATAAATACAGAGTGATCCCATGGTGTCAAAAACTCACATCTGTACACCTAAGATTACCTGCTTAGTGCCATGTTGAAGTCATGAATATATACGGTGCACCTGATTTTGCAATCATCCATCCAAAAAATAAGTCCTGTATCTCTCCAACATGTCAGCCACTGTGCTGGCAAGAGTATCTCGACTGAGGGAGTTGTAAGAAACATGCCCTGCTATGGCCAAGCTTGGAGGGAGTCTAATACTAAACCTAACTTGCAAAAAAATATCATTAAGTTCTACTATGAAGGACAGAACAAAAAGAGGCTTACTTTTCCCTTGCCCAACGAAGAAGTGGCATGTATGTGAGACCCAAAGCTAGTACTGCAATAGAGGGTAGAGCACTCTTTCCATCAGGGCCCCCAGGGTGAAGTTCCGGTAGGAAGATGTGAACTAGGGGAACAAAGGCGAGATGGGGCAGCTGGGTCCTGGTGGGAAGGCAGAGCGGAGCGAGGCAGCTGAGAAGGCTGGCAGGCGCTGGAGCTGCAGGGTCTCCTAGGAAACGAGGAACATGGCTGAACGGTTTTAAGCAGGAGAGCTCTTTAAAAATCCAGTGGAAACATTTAAAAGTGCCTCTAGCTTTTCTGGCTGCCTTAGAGAATAGTGGAGAAGGGCAAGAGTGTAAGAGCCATTTTAGCATCCAGGTCATGGCTGAAGACGGTGGAAGGAAAACTTCAGTCATTACTCATGGGCCTTGGGTCTGAGCTTATGGATATATTCAGATCCACACAGCTTTGGAAGCCTATTGGTTAAATTTGACATCTCTGAGTGTAAATTGGTATCATGTAAGTTTCCATATTGTTGTTCTCAATGCAATAATTTCAGAAAGGATATCTTTGAAAGTGTCTATTTGCACACTTCGTGTGTGTGTTTATGTGTGTGTGCTTGCATGTGAAAGCACAGGGCAGCCTCGGGTGTTGCTTCTCAGGGCATCATTCCCTTGTTTCAATGAGACAAGGTCCTGCCACTGTCCCTGGGGCTTGCTGATATAGCAAAACTGCTTGGTTAGAAACCCCAAGGGTCTGCCTGTCTCAGTGCTAGGGTTACAACTGCCGGCCACCAAGCCCTGTGTTTTAAATTATGCTGATGCTAATGATTGAATTTAGGGTCTTCATGCCCTCACAGAAAACAGTTTATTGACTGAAATAAAGTCAGTCACTCCTACATGAAGCCATCCCTCAAATAATGAAGGATTTGAGGATATTAAAATTAACCTAAAAATAGGTGCTACTTAGAGTGGAATTTTATTTGACCAACTTCTGCCAGGAGTTTGTTAAAGAGAAAAATAATTCACTCATCATTTTCATGAAAGCACTTATATTAAAATCTGTATCTTTGCTAGTCAAACTTGAACTCTCAGTCCTCCTGTAGAGCACAAATATAATACTTAAGAAACCATAACAGTTATGCTAACAGTATGGTACAGCAAATTTCACCAGAACCATAACAAATTTTTGAACCTATAGCTCAGAAAATAGTGAACAGCCTTCCACTGAATCTGTCTACCAAGAACTTCCTTCATCAGTAAAGTCGAAGAACCTTGGACAGGTTTTAACAAATCCCAAGGTGTCTAGTAAAATATCAAGTTTAAGTAAATTTAATTTTATTTAGTATAATTTCAAATTTTGGAAGACTCATGTGTGTGTGTGTGTATGTATGCTTGTGTGTGTGTGTTATATGCGTTGAGTATACAAGAACATGAGTGCATTTGCTTATGTAGCTATGTGTGGAAGCAAGAGGCTTACATCAGGATGTCTTTGATGTAAGATCTGCCTCTCTCTATGTCCATTGCTGGAGTTACAAGAGCATACCACCACACCCAGATTTCTTAAATGGATGCCAGGGACTTGAACTCATGGACTTATGTTTTTGCATCAAGTATTTTACCCATTGAGCCATCCTCTATCCCTTGAAACAGATTCTTAAAAGTGTCTTCCAGGCATCAAAACACTGTGTCACCATGTAGAATTCATTCAGAAGAAATTCCCAGCAGAGTTTCAAAAAACATCATATAATGTTTAACTTAGTTTACAATGTTGTGTTTAGCCCCACTCATACCTAAGCTGGGTGCACGCAGTCTGCGGGCCTTGGGTCAGACAGTCTCGTAGGGGTTAAGGCAAGTAGTTCAGTGGAAGAGCACTTGCATAAGGTTCTGGGCTCAAGCCCCAGTTCTTGGAAAAAGTAATGGAACACTTGTTATAATTCCAATGCTGATAAACTTCTAAGTTTTAAAAAAATCAAAACATGTGCATGTTTTTCTAGCTGTTTCTTCCACATGTACATAAGGTAAAACTATAATTTTAAATAAAAATTGAGAAATGCTAATATAATAATGTTTAACTTTTTTTACTTAGTAGCTAACTGAAAATACATCAGATATAACCAAAAGTATGGATGCTCAAAAAACCTCTCAAACAAATTATGAAGGAAATACACTCTTTGTGACCTTTGGATACACAGAGGTTATTTAAAGAAAATGCAAATCATGAACCATACAGAAGTCACAAGCTTGACTTCCACAAATTTTTAAAACTTACACTTGTATACGACTCTTAAGAAAAAGAAAAGGATATAAAGTAGAAATGATTTTCAAAGAATGTTGATTAAAAAGTATCAGTTTCAGAATAAAGATCCCTTATAGGACAACAATAAAAACATAACAGGTGGTTATTTTAATAAATACACCACACAAAAGGAAATAAGAATATTCAACATCATCAGTCACCAAGAGTATGCAAAACAAAGTCACAATGAGACACCAGTACAGCTCCAACAGCAACCCACAGTAAGACACATTGGAGAGGACAAAGAGCTTCTGTTGGAACTGGTCACTGTGGCTCATCAAGCTATAAAGTAATACAACTATCTTGAAAAGTAATTTGCTGGTTTCTCAAGCATACAACCACCCTGCCACCCAACAAAACCATTCCTGGGAACAAAGGCTAGGAAGCAAATTTTGATGGAAGTTTTATTCATACTGGATAAAATTTATCCAAATGGTCATCTAATGGTGAATGGATAAACAAATTGTGGCATAGCCATACAATAAACACTATTCAACTATATTTAAAATGGGCAAAAAAGACCACACAACACACAATGCCCTGGCTGTATAGAGGAAAAACAAGGTATTAAGTGAAGGAAGTCTGGTCCAAGACAGTTTACTCTTAACTCTACTTATATGAAAATGAAGAAAAACATCAGTGGTGACAGGGACTATAGCTGGGAAAAGTTTGGCTGTAAAGGACACACATGAAATTTGGGGGATAAATGAAGTATTCTCAATCATCATTGGGTTCTGGCTGTATGGCTGTACCTGTTTGTCAAAACTTACCATAATACATACTCCAAATTTGTCATTTACACACATGTAAGTTATAGCTCAAAAGAGCTGATAAAAATTTTCATATGTTGCTGGGCGGTGGTGGCACATGCCTTTAATCCCAGCACTTGGAAGGCAGAGACTGGTGTATCTCTGTGAGTTCCAGATCAACCTGGTCTACAGAGCAAGTTCCAGAACAGGTACCAAAGCTACAGAGAAACCCTGTCTCAAAAAGAAAGTTTTTCCCTGTATGTCAAATACAAAGTCAAAAGACAATGACAGAGTGGGAGAGAATATTTGAAAGGCATAGGACCACCAAAAAATTTTGATTCCTGACTGAAAGTTCAGGTCATTGTTAAGGCTGAACTGAACTTCATTTTCTCTCATTGGCCTGGCATTTACAGGAGAGACCGATAAGAATTTCTGTTGAAAATGTGTGGTACAGAGATCCTGACACAACTGTGATATTCTCTTTGGAGAGCAAATTATAAGTAAACAGAGCCTTGGATCCAGGAGACACCATCCTACAGAATTAAAAGCATCTGTCAATTAAGACTGTGTACACAGATGTCTGTGCTTTCCCAGTTTGTAGATAGGGAAATGACTGAGTACAGAGCTTCAGCATACAGTGAGCTATAGGCTATCACACTGCTACTAAGACTGTGTGTTAGGCTGCATGCAAGGACAGGAATGAATGTGCTACTCTGGTCTATGAAAGACAAAACTATAGACATGCATGCAATGTAAGCATTATGAACAAGAAAGGAAACCTGCATTGTGTATGTTTGCATATGATCCTGTAAGATTATGAGATTAAAAAAATAAGAATACACGTAGAGATAGCAACACCCAGCTCTTTGGAGATGAAGGGAAAGGCAGGTTGCTGCACTTTTCTTCATTTGTCCTTCTGTTAATTTCCTGTTGCCATGAACACTTGCTCCCTTGATAGTGTGGGGAAAGAAATAGCTCTGGGTGCAGAATGAAACTTGCTCTTTTGCTCTTCTCATTGGGAACTTTCAAAGCCCTAATGCTCTGCAGATACATGTGACAGGGACTCGGGAACTCAGTCCATCCTTGGTTCCAATAAAATTGGAAGCCACAAGATAGGACTATAGGGATTTTTATTGGTGTTGTCATTTGTTTTTAGTTCAGAAGGTGTGGTTCAAATAGCAAATATACACAGAGATGGGAAAGAAGCTAGATCAGGGTTAACCAGAGGGCCCTGGCCTCAGCTTTCGCAGTTTTAAGGCAAGGCATGAGCAACTTGAAACACTGACCAGAAAACTGCATAGAGCTGTAACCTTGAAGAGTTATACACTCAGCATGTTGCTATATCGATGTCTGGCACTAGACAGAGGAAGAAAACATTCCCTAAGAATTTAGATATACAAGCTGGGCCACATATGAATCTATGAAGTACCTATTCAAACTGAAAGCTGCTTATTAGTTCAGTCTAAAATGAAACCAGACATGTTGAGAAATTAACTAAATACTCACTGAGGAAACATGCCATGAACGTAGGTGTCAAAAAATTATACATTCCTGAGATTGATGGATTTAAAATGGTGTGGAGACAAAGTGGATCAGTAAAGGAGTGTTATAAATAAATATGAGCAGGAAACAAATAGAAACAAAACTAAAATGAGCTCTGGTATAAAATGCATACAAAGGCTGGAGAGGTGACTCAGTGGTTAAGAGCACTTCCAGAGGACCTGGGTTCAATTCCCAGCATTCACATGGCAGTTCACAATTGCCTGTAACTCCAGTCTGAGGCAGTCCAATTCTGTCTTCTGGCCTCTGCAGTCTTTGCACAGGTGGTGCACATAAACTCACAATGTGCACGTGTGTGAACATACATAAAAATAAATAAAAAGGCATGTGTGTTTTATGTACTGATATGATTAAAGAGCTAGAAAAAAGATTATAATTGCAGGTAATGATTTACAAGAAGGAGTTATTTCAAAAAACTAAATGTATTTTAAAAATCCAGAGTATTTTATAAATAAATGAAAGTTACTAAAATCTGAACAATGGCTTTATTAGCATACCTGACAAAACTGAAGGAAAGACTTAGAACACTAGGAAGTATATTTAAAAAGTTAATCTCCAATGTAATACAGAGAGACAAAGAGATGGAAGACGCTAAATAAAAATTTAGAGTCATAATTGAGAAGGTAGACTGCTCAAAAATATGTCTAAGTAAAGTCCCAAATGAGATATGAGAGACAGAATTGTTGAGGAAATATTTGAAAATACGGCTGAACATTTTAAGGATTAAAGAGTGATATTAAGCCCTAAATGTGACAACCCTAAAACGTGAGAATATGAACCAAATGAATGTGTAAATGGCTACAGTAAAGCTGCAGAGTACTGAGGCTGAAGGATGAGCCTTGAGCAGGGAGATCGTCCTACAAAGGAGTCCCACTCACTGGTTCTGCACTACTTCTCTGCCTCCTTATTAAATTTATTACTAACTTTCCGACAATAATTGCAAAACTTTGATGGCCATTCAGAAGCATGCAGAAAGTGACAAACTTTTTGAGTTACTGCATACCCTCATTCCATTTTAGCTTTATAAATGCATGTTTTAGTTGTCTATTTAATGCTGCATCTGCCCCAGCTTCATGGGCTTCATTGGTAGTTTTTTCTGTCTCAAATGTCCCCTTCCAAAAAGCACCAATGTTTGGAACGAAAGCTACCAGTACAGGGCCTTCCTTTACAGAGACAATTCAAAGAAATTTCATTCAAGCATGAATTATGGTACAATGTTAATGCTTTGTTAAAGATGATATGTTTAGGGGCTGGAGAGATGGCTCAGTGGTTAAGAGCACTGGTTGCTCTTGCAAAGGAACTGAATTCAGTTCCTAGCACCCACATGGCTCACAGCCATCTGTAACTGCAGTTCCAGAGGAATCTGACACCCTCTTCTGGCTTGTGTGGGTACTACATGCACATGGTACACATATATACATGCTGACACTTATACACAGCAAGTCAGATAATAGATAAAAGATGGTGTCTTTAAATAGAAACACACATGAATTAAAGTTACATATTAATTACTTGGTGAAATGTAATCAGAAGCTCATGGGAACATGAACCTGAGTTTTCTTCAGTCAGAGTGGCTGAGTATCTGCTAAATCAGTGGTCAGACTGATTTTTACAGAAAGTAAGAGCTACAAATGTGGGTTATCACCTGCTCAAAAAAGGAAGGAAATGGAAGCCAGGCAATAGTGGCATGACATCTTCAACATGGTGGCCACTGTCTATCCTGCATACTAAAGAAAATTATTCTCAAGAATGAGGTTTGCACAAAACTATTTTTCAGAGAACTTAAAGCAAAAAGAAAAATTACTTCCAGCCAGGCGGTGTTAGCGCACACCTTTAATCTCAGCACTCAGGAGGCAGATCTCTGTGAGTGCAAGGCCAGCCTGTTCTACAAGAGTTAGTTCCAGGACAGGCTACAAAGCTACAGAGAAACACTGTCTCGAAAAATAAAAAAAAAAAAATTACTTCCACCAAGTTCTCACTTTAACAAAATTCTGCACAAAATGCATTTCTTGAACAAGCAAATGTATTCTGTCATCAATATAAGTGAAATGAATACATACAGTGAAAGTCATACACTAAATAGGAAACACTTCTCTAGAGAGACAGAATATTAATGTCTAGGATCAATAAAGAACTCAAAAACTCAAATGAAAAGCCAACCCCAAATCATCTACTCAAAGACTCGGGCGGGGGGGGGGGATTGAATTGAACAGATAGTTCTCAGTGATTATGTGAAAAGATGTTCAGCATCTTAAACCATCCTGGAAATGAAGATTAACAATTTCTCCAAAGAAATGCTGGTGAGGATTCAGAGACAAACAAACCCTTTACATTGCTGGTGGGAGAATAAACTGAGGCATGCTACGGAAATAAGTATGGAGCATCAGATGGGGGACCAGCCTAGATGTCTGTCAACACGTGAATGGATAAAGAAACTGTCAGGACCACCCTGTGGTTGGGGTTGAGAGATGACTAACCAATCAGTATTTTCATGATTGCTAGTAGATGTAGGAAGGCCCAGGCCCCTGTGGCCATTTCTATCACTGGACAGAGAGTTCTGCACTGTGTAGCGGAGCTAGTGGAGTAGAGCCCCCAAGCAGCACTCCTCCATGGTTCCTGGCCCTGCTCCTGCTTGCACTGCTACTCTGCTTGCTTCACTGATGGACCTGGAAGTGTAAGGTGAAATAAACCCTCTCCTCCCCAAATTGCTTTTTCATGATATTAATTACAGCAACTGAAAGGAGACTAGACTTGCTACCAAAAAAGAAGCAAAAATCTGCTTCCTCAAGAACTCTGTGTTACTCCTAAAACTAGAGGTTCATCAATAATCAAATTCCACAGACAGCTCCCAGTTTTTAACCCATTTACTGAATTAAAACCCAAACAAGCAAAGAGAAAGGTTACCAAAAAAATCAGAGAAACATTCAATTACATAGAAAAACCCGTGAAATGTAAAGCTTTTGGAAATAGAAGGCTGATAAATCCTATAGAGACGTGGTATACAAACCAGGGGAGGGGCCACAAACAATTACCAACTTCAGGTGTGGGAAAGGGTCTGCCACTACCAGCCTTCTAAAGGTGAAAGGTATAATTAGGAAATAGTATGAATAACTTTATGGAAATGATCAAAGCTCATTCAAGAAGAAATAAATACCTAAAGTAGTCCCTTATCCAAGATACTGAATTTGTGTTTTAAAAAACCTTCCTACCAAGAAAACTCTAAGTCCAAATGGTTTAACTGATGAATTATGTGAAACATTTAAAGGATAATTAACACAGATGCTTCTGGAAAAGTAAAGGAAAAATGATTTCTAGAGACAGTATCAAATCCAGACAGACAGAGAGAGAGAAAGAGAGAGAGAGAGAGAGAGAGAGAGAGAGAGAGAGAGAGAGAGAGAATGTGCCACTCATGATGACAGATGCAAAATTTCTAAACCAAGTTTTAGGGAATCAACAACACAAAGGATTATATTTCCTAGCTTGTAGAGTCAAGTGGGTCTTATCCCAAGAATGTAAAGTCAATTAAACATCTATGAATGAAGTAATGAATTTACTCTGTAGGAAAAAAAAATACAAATTTAAATTTCTATAATCATTCAATAGAGCTGTGAAGCATTTAGAAAATATTAATAACCATGTATCCATATGGAGTGCTTTCTTGACATATGCACTAAATTCGTGAGATCGTCTCCACATGAGAAGAGCGGCTCCAAAAACACTCAGGTATATTCAATAGTAAAAGGCTGAATGCTTAGCCCCAAGGTCAGGAACAGGACTAGAACTTCATTTCTTTTTTAGAAATGCTTTTAATTTTAATTATGTGTTTGCATGTGTGTCTGTGTACACATGTGTAAGTCCCCTCAGAGGCCAGAGGCACTAGATCCTCTGGTGATGGAAGTACAGCTGACTGTGAGCCACCCGACATGGGTGCCGGGGACCAAAAGCTGATCTTCTCCAAGAGCCACTTCTCCGGCCAGACTTCAGCTCTTATGTCTTCTACTCAACATTAAGCCAAAAGTTTAGCTATCTGTCATATGGCAACACAGTTTGATACTATTTAGAAAAACATAGAAATTGAATCATAAGTAAATATCAGAATAATTATGATGAGTTCAGAGAAACTGGGCATGAAAAATAACTGTTCCATTCTTCCTCTCTTCCCAAGTCAAGAAAACACAGAGTGCGGTCAGGGGCTTCCTTGTGTGACGGTCAAGTTCAGAAAGCAGGGGGCATAGACACCAGCAAGAGCTAAGCGTGCTGTCCACTTGTAACGCCAGCTCTCAGGAGGCAGAGGCAGGAGGTTGTCTGCAAGTTGGAGACCAGACTGGACTCCATATTGAGTTCTAGGCTAGCCAAGGCTGCAGACAGGACTGGGTGGGTGGGTGGGTGGCTAGGTGGATTCTAAGGATGGGTCCATGCTCTCCTAACACTTTCTGTATGAGTCTGTGTTGTTCTTTGGCGTGCTGAGTGTAGGATAAAAATGAGCAAATCGCCCCAAAGACATGAAATATATCTAAAATAAAAAGCCACGCAGGAGTTTCTTCTAAGAGGATCTATAGTAAGAGCCCTGTGGGAGAAAACAGTATCTTAAATCTTTGCAGTGAATGCAGCAATTAACTCCAAAAACTCCTTCAGCTCCAATCAATATACATACGGACCTGGCAGCATATCACAGCTGAGTTCTGCAGGGACCAGCGTGGGTGGGGCTACACAGCCACTATCAGTCCGGGGTGAGACAGCCACGCTTTAGGCATGTTCTGGTTTGCCAAACCATGGCCAATTTGGGAAGGAAAGGGTTCAATTCATCTTGCACTTTACAGTTCACCATGAAGGGAAGCTGAGAAGGGAAGGATTCAAGGCAGGAACTGGAACAAAGGCCGTGGGGGCACACTGCTTTACTGGATTGCTCTCTATAAATTGTTCAGTCTGTTTTCTTATGCACCCAGAACCACCTACCCAGAGGCGGCCCCACCCACAGTGACCTGGACCCTCCAACCTCAGTCATCAATCAAGAAATGACCCACAGTCTTGCCCACAGGCCAGTTTGACAGGCTGCCCACAAGGGAACCCCCTTCCCAAGGTGTGGCAAGTTGGCCATCAGGATCAGTCACCCTTCTAGATAGCAGGGGATCAGGTTTTGTTATGGAGATCAATTTGAAATCTGTTTTTATTTATTTTTTTAAAACTTGGTTTTAGCTGACACCTTGTAATATTCTAGTGAGAGCATGCAGATTGTCCTTCTGGGCCGGGCTCATTTCACTAAGAATAACGTCTCCCAGTTCACTCTGTGTTATCAGAGATGACAGGCCTCCATTCTCCGCTGTGAGGAAGCAACTGTTGGTGTATGTAGAGCCCCTGGGCTGTGTCCGCCCATTCACTGATGAGCCTTTAGCTTGATTTGGCATTGAGGTGTTGTGAGGAACAGCCTACTTCTCGGTGTGGTGGTGCACCCCTTTGATCCCAGTGCTGAGAGCCAGGTGGATTGCTATGAGTTCAAAGGCCAGTCTTGTCTATAGAGTGAATTCAAGACCAGCAAGAACTGTCTAGTGAGACCCTGTCTCAAATCAATAAATGTAGGGCCCGGGTCTACCCCTGCTCCTGGGGTTCATGTTGAGGACAGTTTCTGGTCAACCAGCTAAAACATTCTGTTTGTTCCTGGGCTCCCTCTGCCCCGCCTGGTGATTAGCTGTAGGGCATTGTTTACTCCATCTTGGGTGTGGCAATTTCCCACCTGCCTGGGGGGAATTCCTTGTGCAGCAACTAGGTATGTAAGGATTTCCCCAAGGTTGAATAAGTGGCATTCGGCTGATCTCCTTTCAAATGACCCAGGTCTCTTGTGTGTTCTTTCAATCTCCAGGCCCTTGCCCAGCTCGTTCACGCTTAAGGTACAGTGGCGCGAGAACTGTACCGAGAGGGTAAGGCAGAATCAGGTGTTACAAATAAATAAACAAGCAAACATCCCAGCATTCCCAGGGAAGATGGGAGGCAGAGACAGAAGAATCTCTTAGAAACTGGAGGGCTTCCTGGTGGGAACAAGAGAGATCCTGCCTTGAACAAGGAGGAAGATGAGAACTGTCCTTGGTTTTCCGACCTTTATATGCCCACCACACTGATGTGGGATTTCCCTCTGTATGCTGTGATTATCACTGGTTAATAAAGGAACTTCTTTGGGCCTATAGCAGAGCTATAGGGGAACAGAGCTAGGTGGGAAAAACTAAATTGAATGCTGGGAGAAAGAAGGGCAGAGTCAGAAGGACACCATGTAGCCCCGCTGGAGAGAGATGCCGAACTTTATCCAGTAAGCCACAGCCACGTGGTGATACACAGATTAATAGAAATGGGTTAAATTAATATGTAAGAGTGAACCAGTAAGAAGCTAGAGCTAATAGAACAAGCAATGATCTGAGTGATACAGTTTCTATGTGATTATTTTGGAGCTAAGTGGCTGAGAACCAATGAGCGGCCTCTCACCATCCAACATCACACCATGCACATGCACACACAATTTCTCTCTTCCTTCTCTCCTCCTTCCTCCCAGGCACAGATACTTGCTTTCCGTTTTTGTTTCTGTTTAAGTGTTAGTATATATATGGCAGGTGCATATGAGTGCTCAAGAGACAAGAAGAGGGCACTAAGGTCTCCTAGAAGTAGAAGTATAAACAAATGTGAGCTGCCCAATATGGGTGCTGGGAACTGAACTCATGTAATCTAGAAGCAAGCACTGTTAACCACTGACCCATATCTACAGCCCATGAATTGATTTTTTTTTAAATTTTACAAGTATGAGTATCTACCTGCCCTGTGTGTATGTGCACTGTGTTGTACAAAATTTTAAATGTCTTTAAAAGTTATTTTGTGTTTCAGGAAGGTTTGTATTTTTAGTGAACGTTTTATATTTTAGTCATTGATAGTTCTAATAATCAGGAACTCTTAGTGTTTCTCTTATTTAACAAGTATTTCTTCTTGCACCACTATCTCCATTTTGTGTTATTAACTCTATGAAGAGATGTGTTAATTTCCCATCTTTTAGTGAAATTTCTCTGGTTCCCTGTTAGATGAATAAGCTTCATAGAATTCTCAAAAAGTGTTTTGTTTGAGTTATTGCACACACAGATTGTTCTGTAAATCATTTTGGTAATTGCAGGCCACTTTAGCTATGTTAAGGAATTCTGGCATTGCCTTTGCTTTCCCTGGGTTTCATGAAAGCCTTCTTTTGGGATGACTGTCCCTGCAAGTTGCACTTGGGGGATATAACTGCTGGTTCTCATGCAAGCAACTTGGTTTCTTTTTCTTTTTCTAACCAGTTCTAAGAACTTTCCTGTTTTCCTGGGATATATATCAAAGTTGATCTCTGAAGATACCCAGTAAGCCTGTTTATCAGAGAAGAAGTTATCCTCTTATTTGTAGAATGAGTTCTTACATTATATTTTAGCACATTATTTTGTAGGCTATTTTGCTTCTTAGGAAACTCTATTAATGTGTATGCTGGCCTTTTCTTGTCTACTGGTTACGTCACTTTTCCTGCTGAATCTTTCTGCTTTTTTTGGTCTCACTTTAATTTTCTGTGTTGATTTCCTGTCTTGATATCTGTCTTAATTAAGGTGTTTTTTTGCTTGTTTGGTTGGTTTGGTTTTGGTTTTTATTTTTGTTTGTTTTTGTTTTCTTTTGTTTTGTTTTTCTGCTGTGAAGAGACATCATGACCTTGGCAGCTCTTATAAAGAAAACATTTAATTAGGGTTCTCATACAGTTTCAGGGGTTCCATCCATTATCATCATGGCAGGGTGTAGGCAGATGTGGTGCTGGTGCTGAGAGTTCTACATCTTCCCAGCAACAGGAAGTCTACTAACTCACTGGGCACTATCCCGAGCATAGGAAATATCCTGAAAGCCCACCCCCACAGTGACACACTTCCTCCAACGAGGCCTACCCACTCCAACAAAGTCACACCTCCCTATGAGATTATGGGGCCAATTAATATTTGAACGACTATAATGTCTTTTACCAGATTTCTGTTTAATTCTCCTCTCTCTTGGTTCTTTTAAAGTCCCTTAAAATAAATTCCATAATTATTTGTTTCTGAAATCAGTCACTGTAAACCAAAAAGATTGTCACTACCAAGTAGAAAAGAAGCATTAGTGGGCAAATCCATCGATAGCCCAACTAGGTCTGGGCTAGTTGGTGAGGGTACCAAGACCATAGACACGGCCTCTGTTCTCAGAGAGACAGGTCAATGTGCTAACAGTCAGAGATGCAGCAATTGAAAAGTGTTTAGAGCATGGTGGCAGAGATGGAAGCCTGGTTAAATCTAGATGGAGGATTGTGGAAGGCTTAGATACGATCACCTAGCACCCAGGGGCTGACTGAGAACACAGGTGACCTGCACATGGTTATGACTTATGTTAGGTCCCTGAATCCACTGAAGGCTGTGGGCAGGAGGCCCAGGAGCCCTGCTTGTCATCCACCCACCTCTGTATGTTCCCCCACTCACATCCTCTCCTCCCCATCTGTGGGGTTCCCTTCACGCTCCAGTATCGTCTCTGATTTTTAGTGTTTCCCATGAAAATCTCAATAATCAGACGAGGAATTGTCTCCAGTCTTCTAAAGCCAACTAAGAGTCCACCTGTCTTCAGGAATCTAAATCTACTTTAAAGGGTGACAAGCAGAGCTGGAGACATAGCTCAGTGGTTAAGTGCTCGCTGTGCAAGCCTGAGGACCCGAGTTCAGTTCCAGCACTCAACTAAAAGCAGGCGTAACGGCGCATTCTTGTAATTATAGCACTGTAGGGTGAGGACAGGCAGATCCTGGGACCTCACTGGATCAGTCATTCTAGCAAAACACAGATTTCCAGGTTCAGTTAGAGCCCCTGTCTCAAAAAATAAGGTGGAGACATTATTGAGGAAGCAACCTCATGCCAACCTCTGGTCTCATGCCTACTGGGGTGAGGACACCCATATTTTTACATGCACATGCACATACACACACACACAAACATACATGCACGCACACACGCACACACGCACATACACACATACAAGCAGTCTTGAAGAAATTCAAGTAGAATGTGTAAACATTGACTCTAATGGGTTCTGCTTGGTGATGCTGGCCTTGAAGGGAATGCATCTATTCTGATCTGTGATCCTGCCACCCAGAGACTCTGTCACACCACCCTACACTCCGGGATGAAGCCTCTGTAAGCACTCAGCAATCGTAACTGACATTGGATCAAATTAGTGAAACAATCTTTGTGCCTTAGTTCCTTGACCTAAGCTAACCATCACCTATTCTCCTCCAAAGAAAGGATAAATGGGCAACAGGATCCCCAGAATCTAAGCCAGGAACAGGTACTTAACAGTCCCTTAGTGACTATGTACAAGTAAGTGACAAAGCTAAATTCTGAGACATCTGGATAAGGCACCCTCCTGGAGAATTGGTGTTCTATTGAAAAGCAGGCTTTGTAGTAATTTCCTAGCCTTTAATGAAAACAGTCCTTCAGAGAGGGAGGGGAAACCGGTTGGTATGTAAAATAAATGGAAAAATAAAATTTAAAAAATAAATCCTGCAGCTTTGAGGATTTTTATTTATAGTATTATTCTGCAGGAAGAAACAGAGAAATGTTTCTACCAGGGTGAAAGACACTGACAGAATAAATTTTAACTCTTTTCCACTGGACATATGTCTTCTTCCCAAAGAAGGATGGTTTGGAAGAAGTAGGTTCCATAGACACATTTCAAACAGCTGCTTGTTAGATGTGTGCCCTACTGAATTTCAAAGTGGGGAGCTATAGGTTTGAAAGATAGATACTTGTGTAGATAGATTTTCCCCTTTTCTACTCTCTGTGGTAAGCCAACATGCACGGGACTCTTGGAAGAGTGTGACTTTCCTCACCGTCATCTCTGCCATATGCCAAGACCCTATGGGTAAATGATGCCACTGCCACATGCTCTGACAGTTTACTGACTTGGTTTAGTGACCAGTATTCAATTTTTTTTTTATTTACTGTGACTTTGACTATGTATCTATCCGAGCTGCCTCTCCTGTTTAAAGCTAATAGCAGTTCCCACTGCCGTAAATACTCGTCCTAAGGAAATGTTGACATGTTTTACACATAAAATTTCCATGGCAAATGAAGGACGTTATAGGCAAAGTTAAAGGGAAAAAATGAAGGAGAGAAAAGAAATTTGCAATAAAATGCACTTTATTGAAATTTATAAAAAAGATTTATGTGGCTCTTTATTTATTTATGTGTCTCAGTGATTAAGAGCACTAGCTGCTCTTGCAGAGGACCTGGGTTCAATTCCCAGCACCCAGATGGCAGCTCATGACCATCTGCAACTCCAGTTCGAGGAGATCTGATGTTCTCTTCTGGTCTCTGTGGGTACTGCATGTATGTGGTACCCATACATACATGGGGGAAGACACTCATACACATAAAATAAAATAAGTTAAGTCTTATGAAGAAAATACCTTAACAAACAAATTCATAAAAATCAGTCATACAATTTCAAACAGTACTGTAGAAATGGGCATGCAATGAATCTACAATCCTCAGAAGAAATACAATTAGCATACATACGTAAATATATGTTTGTGTGTACTTGAATATGCATACAAAGTATGCTAAAATTAAAAGTAAATGACAGCTACAATATGACTTACCATAGAGTAAATATTAAATATATTTATATTTAATGATATATTAATATAAATAATAAATACATTAAATCAATAAAGGAAGGACCATGTTCTATCAAGTGGCAATCAAGACTGGGGGAAACAGAACCCTTCCAGACCACAAGTGACAATATAAATGGTTATAGGCTTGAGTAACTCTCGGGGTAGGAACTCAGGCCTTGACAGGGAAGGCTAAGCACAGGCTCATGGAGGGATCAAGGCAGCTTAAGCCACCTCCGCCGGGACTGTAAGCTTCCTCCTCTGCCTCAGCTGAAGTGGCCTGGAGATCTCTGATGTAATCCCTAACCGTGATGGAGTAAAGGGTAACAAAGCCAGTACAGGGAAATTCAATCAAAGCTCATTTTCCCTTGCACTGAGGTGGAAATAGCAGATAGGCTGACATGAGGGTGAGCTTCTTGGAGTCCCACACATGATCAGGAAGCCACTGAAACTTAAAGGCTTATCTTAGAATCGAGGGCCAGGGTTTCGCAGCAGCATCTCAGTGGTAACTCATGTGCGCGACTTCCGCAGTCTGGTTATTGCCAGTAGATTCAGTCACTGTCTTCCTGGTCAGAAAATGGGAAGAAACTGAGAGAATGCCTCACGTGAAGGCAGCAGAATAGTTCTTCCTCGGAAACCAGGGCGTTTTCTGAGCTGTGGCGTGGTCTCCAAGCCCAGGGGAAGAGCTGAGCCCCAAGATTCAATCCTGTTTCCAATGCTGAAGCATTTGCGGAGCTAAGCCAGGCGCCACCCAGTGGGCGGTGTCAAGATGACTAATCAGTAATTACATTCTAGGAGTGACAGCAGAGGCGGGTGGGCCTGGAGTCCAGCTGTCAGACGAAAGCGCAGAGGTCAGGAGGGAGTGGCTGGTGACAGGTGCACTTGAAGTGGGGTGGGGGTGGGGCTGGCAGACCCAGCGAGGCCAGGAAGCGGTTGTGGGATTGACGGAGAACTGTCTGGAGGCCCTTCAATGCAGGCGCCGCCTTCTCCTGGTTCCCAAATAGCAATGGCACCCGGTGCCCTCACATCAGCCCAGGACTGAGCTAGCCAGACCCACAGCAGCTGCTCAGGCCACGTGAGATCCACAAGGTCTGAAGCAGCACAATAAAGGATAAAAATGTCTATGCAGGAATTCACAGGATGCAGGGTTTCTACGCGACTGGATTGGGGAATGTAAAACACCCTGGACTGATAAGTACGTAATGTTGTGAGTTGAATGTTCAAAGTAAGTCATGGCTTCCCTGACTCTGTCTGACATCACCTCTACTAAAGTTCTGAAGCCGCCAATGTCAGACCCCTGGCCATTAAGGTGCTATGCATTTTGCTGCCTCTTCAATACAAGCAGCTGATTTTTGTGCTTCCCTGAGCAGTTTTCTATAATTGAGAATCCCTGGCCTAAGAGCAGATAAAACCAATACTAGTGTGAAAAACAATGGTTACAAAGGCAAACACCTACATTTTTAAAAAGTGGATTCAAATTCCTACAGTCTTCACATGTCTAGCTCATTAAAATAATAGATGCTTTAAAATGGAAAAGCAACCATGTGTTGAAGATAGGGAACAATAGGCAAAGAAACTTTATTTCACTATTTCTGAGACATAAGCTTTCCATTTGGGCCCTTAGATCCTTCTAGAAACAATGCCAATTTGGCCATTGCAACTTGCTCATGGGTGTTGGCTGTGGAAATAAAAGGCACGCATACATAAGGTGAGGCTTCTATCACAGTGAGGCCTCTGAGGAGGCCTTAGTGAAATATTAGACATGCAGCATCTGTAAGTTAGTGGTGGTTCAATGAGGAAGAACTGAAAATGCAGTGGCTTGGGGAGGGGGGCATCGAGGACCACTGGGGCTGAAGCACAAGAAAAGAGTTGTGTTAGACATGGTGTTGGTATAGGAGGAGGATCAAGATTGTAAAAGGTCTCCAAGCCTCGCGGTCAAGATTTTGGTTTTTACTGAATAGGTTGAGACCCCAGGGCAAAGGAATACATGAGATGTTTGGAGGCTGGGACTATTTTGCAGTTGGCAAAGAGCTTGCCCAGCTTGCATGGGGCTGTAGGCATAGTAGTGTACGCCTGTAATCTCAGAACTAGGAAGGTAGAAGCCAGAGGCTACAAGTTCAAGGTCATGCTCAAATATGAATTTGAGGCCAGACCCTGTCTCAACAAGCTTAGTAAATAAATAGGTAGATAATCAGACTTCAATACTGAGAGACTACACCAGTTGGTGAGGGAACAAAAAGCAGAATTTTATTAGAAGAAAACCTAGATGAGACTAGCTACAATGGCGGTGGCTTAGGTCAGGGTGGTGAGAGCAGAGTGGGTGGGAAGTGGCCAGGTTTAGCAAGCAAGCTCTTTGAATGAAAAGACAGGAATTGACAGTCAATCACATGGAGAATGGGAAGAGCCAAGCATGACCCACTTTTTTCTGGCCTAGAAACAATGGACTTGCCTTTGGTAAGTGGGACGGAGGGCAAAGGTGGAACAAATAATGAAGGGGTCAGTTTTGGTCTCTATCTCAAAGGCCTGTCTTTACCCCAGTGTCTCCCTACACAGTATTTTAATAAGCCACCTTGTCCTTTGTGTAAATATGGATTTTCTGCATCCTGTGAGCAGATAAGTGTTTTTGAACAATACTTTCAATGGGGCAATTCCTTTTTTTTTTTTAATCTTGTGTATGAGGCATCAGACAGTGAGAGTCATTTTTTGTTTTACTTGAGCAATGAACTCCTGCTTTCCAAGCAGGTTCTAAACTGCTAACTAGATAGCAGACCTGAGATCCCCTTCATGCAAGGGATCTCTGCACCCACAGGAGGGTCAGTTAGGCTAAAGACAGAGACCCAGGGCATGTAGAACGAGCCTCACAGACATCTTCATGGGCTTCCTGCTCATCACTCTTTGCCTGCTCCACACCAGAAGTGTGCTTGTTGAAATGCTCAGCATGAAGGTGCGTGCAGTGTCAAAGGAACTTCTTACGGCGTGAACAGAAGTGCACATGTCATTGACGAAAGCTAGCATGCATCTCCACGTGACTGGCTGTCACTTGCTTTTGTATTCTGGAGTTAAGGGTGTAGTTCAGCAGTAGAGCACCTGCCTAGGATGTGCAAAGTCCTAGTTTCAATCCCCATATACTAATAAACAAACAAAAGCATCTTTTGCATCTAGAGAAAGAGTGTGGTGGGATCGTGGCTCCAGTGCTAAGGGTTTCATAGACTCTTGGGTACCGCGGCCCTATCCTCAGGTCAATTACACCCATTTTTATAAATTTACAGAAAAGAGACCAGCATCCTGTTAAGGATTCCATATGTAAAAAGACAATGAATGGTCAGTTTAATGCTATTATTACCCACATCCGGGGATGCTGGTTTTCAGGCCTGCCAGGATTACCACCACCATCCTTTCTTCTTTTGCCTCTCCTCCTCCTTTCTCCTCTCACACCCAGGATTAGTGGTTATCAACAAAGGTTTTGACTTCTGCCGGGAACATGCAGGAAGTGGTCCAGCAGCTGCTAGACCAACTCTGGGAGGAATCTATTGGTGCAACCATCCTTGCTCCCATTGGCATCAGATAGGAATAACAATGGCAACATCATCAACACCAATAATAACAGAAGCTGACACATGTAGTATTTCTGTGCACTTGGCCCACAGCCTTGCCAGGCAGGCCCAAATAATTCTGCTTTAACTGACCAGGACAACAAAGCATAGGGGGTCTAAGTAAACCTGTATGGCTTCCCACTAGTAAATTATATAGGTTGGGCTTCAACTTGGGTTTGTGAGGCTCTAAAGTTCTTGATCATTGGCTTCCTGTTCAACTCAGGTTAAAAATTCACATTGGAATGATTTTTTTCACCACTATACTAACAAGGAGATTTTATTTTTTTAGCTAGAAGAGAAGGCAAAGGAATTATTTCCAGAAGATTGACAAAAAGTAAACAATGCTACTGAGTGATTAGGATGAGGACATCCATAAGCAGGATTTGGGCTACCTTGATGAGATCACAAAATAGACAAAAGTCTGTTGGGATGAGTGTAAATGAACCCCTGGAAAATGTTTGCTCCAACAGAGCACACTTTTTTAAAGGATGTATACATGGGGCAGGACATTCAGGAGAAGGCAGCAGCCACAGTCTTGTAGTTGGTAAATAAGCAAGATCACTTTTGAGACTCTAGTGGCTCTAGTGAGCCTCTTTCCTCGAGCCAAGACAAGACTACTGCCATCTTTAATCAGAGCAATATGAAGGAGACGTTCAGGAGACCATGGCTATTGCATTACCCCAGAGTCGGGAGGTCATTAGACTCTCATGGCAGGTTCCAGCCACCACTCCCTCCCAGCTTCATGAGCTCCTTGGAGAGATCTAGAGTTGACTGTGGTCCTGTAGTAACTCACCTTTCCTGAGTCATCTCCCATGTACTTCTTTAGACTCACCCAAACCCTTCTAAGTGATCCGATTAAACTCATTAGTTCACCCAGTTGGACTTGGATGGTATTGGGTTGTGTGGCCTGTTGGGCGTCCCATCTCAGGAGACTAGATACTTCTTTACATCTCCCCAGGAGAAGTATCCCACCAGGGATTAATTTAAAAAATTAATCACATTTATTTATTGAATATTCTCCCACTAGAATACCATGTCAGGGGACAGCTTGTATCAGTCTTCTTTCCTCACCAAGTAGGTCCTGGAGATTGAACTCAAGCTACCAAGCTTGGTAGTGAATGCTTTTACCTGCTGAGTCATCTCACTGGCCCTGAGACCAGTCTTCAGAAGTTGTCAGGCTATGAGGTGGCCGGGTGTCTACAAAAACACCCATTGGTCCCACTGCCCTAGGCTAGTCACAGAATTGGGCAAAGCAGAGTAGGCTACTATTGCCACACTTTTAGATTTTCAATAGATTAACTTACAGGTTCACTTTCCCCCAGAGTCCTTTGAAAACAATATAGTCCCAAATGTATAAACCTATAAATAAGTAAAATACTAAATAAAAAATATTAAATGTACATTTCAAAATTTGGAATTCTCAGCAACCGAGAAAAATATACAATCCTAAATGAAAACTAGTCATGTAAAGAAGGTGCTTGTCACGAAACCCCCAAGATTTTGTGATGTCTCCCATGGTAAGAATGCAGAACAGGGGGCTGAGAGATTGCTAAAGGACTGAGACAGTTTGCTTCTCTTCTGGAGAACCTGGGCTTGGTTGCTGCACAGTGTCTCACAACTGTCTGTAACTCCAGTTCCAGGGGATCTGACACCCTCTTCTGGCCCTTGTGGACAACGCACACATATTGTGTACACATACACACACACACACAGGCAAAACTCTCACACACATGAAATTTAAGACAAATAAAAGGCGAATGTGGCTAGCAATGTCTAGCCCGGTCGGGTTGCATCTCTGCATCTCTAGGTATCATCTCTAGGGGATCTGTGGTTTTCCCACTGCTGATCAGTCAGCTTTTGCCTACTCATCACTAACCTGCCCTGGCCATTATAACTGAAATTATTCTGGTCTTCCGGCCCTTTGTAAGCTTTCTGTGTTTGATAAAGTATTGATTTCAACATCCAAGGATTCAGAATGTTGAAGCTTCTATTTCTTCTCAGCCATAAAGTATCCTATTTTCCTTTTAAGAATTAGAGTTGCTTCCTAAAGCTACCTTTGTTGTGGGGGTGTTAATTATTTTCTGAGCTTAAGTCGTGACAGGTGACCTAATTATTGCAGGTCCAGCTCTGGGATTGCTTTAGCATGGTTCTGACTTGGCTCCCTTGAGGGACTGACCTAAAATGCCTTTTCTTTAAACATGAAAAAGAACAACGGCCTAGGCCTTGAGCTGGCCCCTGTTAGCTGTAACAACTAAGGCTGAGCCAAAGAAAGCTTGCGGGAAGAAGGGCAGCAACATTCTCAGATCATTTTCCATAAATAGGCCAAATAGCGTGTTGTATTCAAGGCAATGGGTCATTAGTGTGGGGAGCAGTGAACGGCCGAACTCGGAAGTGCGAATGGAAGTCTATTTCTTGTCCTAGGTGCTGGTTCACAGTGTTTGCTTTGTGATAGCTCACTGAGTCATAGTCTTAGGATGTGCAAACCTTCCAGCAGGGTACTTATACTTGAGGACAAATGCTGAGGAGAAAACAGGAGGTGAGCAAGGGAAGAAAAAAGCGTAAAACCACCCTGCCCAGGGGCTGCATCCCAGAGAAAACAGGGCAGCAGTCTTGGAAGGAAAGGCTGGCAGAGTTACAAGAAGTTTGCGTTTTGTTAAGTGGGCGACTTTAAGGATGTTCATTTTGTTTTTAATTAGAGATTTTAAGAATGCCGATGCCCGCTGTGCTATGGGACCTTATCTGACATAAAGCAAGTATATGGTGTTCAAGAGCAGGATCGCACAGCTGCTGGAGGGGTTCCCTTGGACTTGGGAGAGTGTGAGACGAAGGGGGATGGAAGGTTGCACGAACAGAGCAAAGGGGATAACTGAATCACAGAGGCAGAACGTGGACAGGGCAGGGGTGGTAGGTGAGCGGCCTGAGAAGCCTTGTCTTCAGGTTGTGAGCAAACGGAGCAAGCAGAGGAGTGATGTGGCTGGTTATGTTGGCCTTTGATGCCACCCTTCCTAGTCACAGCTCTTTGGGGACTACTTTCCACTGACGATGCTGGGGCCCACTGTGATGTGATGTGCTAGAAAAATCTCTAGCTGGCTCTGGAAGAGAAGAACCTTACCCTGTAACAAATTCCTAGAAATAGAAAATGTGGAATTTGGAACATGAACATTTTAAATCTAAATAAATGTCACCCGAGAAGCAACTCCCATTGAAATCCCTGTCCACCTGTGATAGTCCCTCTGCCCCACCCTCTGCACAGCATTGCTGCTCCTAAACTGCCAGAGGTGAAAACTGCTGTCTTTTTCTTTCACCAGCTGACACTGTTAACATTTTCGCAAGCATTTCTTTCCTTATGGTGCTCCCTGACAGCAGGCTAGCCATGACCTCTGCCCGGCTCTCTCGCTGGTCTCTTATCTTCTCTGCATGAGTTTGAGGCGTGCTTTGCATGTTAGGGAAACAAGCCATTTGGCAGTCATATTTGTTTAAAAGCGGCACATGGGTGGGGATGCCTAGACATGTAGACCCGGGCTTCGCTATTCCTCTTTGAAAGAAGCCACCACGTCATGTTTACAAAGATGGACATCTGTTTTAAGGTTTTTCATTTTTCAAAAAGTTCCCAATATCTATCGTGTATCAGGGACTGATTTTATTGGGTAAGAGCCAATATAACTTTACTCCTGAATTGTTCCTCCAACGGGTAGCCAGTGACCTCACCGTCCCTTCTACCTTATGCCACCTTTCCTTGGCATGTTTGAAATGCTAACTTTATCCTCCATCTTAAAACGTGCTTGTAATTTAATTCTGGTGGCAAGGCTCATCTGGATCCCATTGTACTTCATCCACCTAAGGATGTAAACTTTTTACTTCCCACGCTTACACATGGCTCTGAGCTCTGAAATTGCCTCAGTTGAGCCTTTGGGTGCTCCCGTGTCTTTAATGCATTAAGGTTCTTCTTGGATCATTGACTGGAGATAGATGAGTGATCAGCAACCAATTAATTGGGTCCCTTTCCTACTTGTTGTAAAAATGGAGATTTATTACCCTGGGAAGACCCTGTAAGTCCCTGAAAATGCCTGATCTGTGTAAAGAACGTCACATCCTTCCTCAAGGAGCTCACATATCCTCTCCCTGTCTCGTTTCTTCTTCCACTTCCCATGTGTGCTACTCCATGGTGATGTGATTGAAGCTTCCAGAGGAAGAAGAAGAAGGAAAGAAGGCCATCACAGTCACAATTGAGTCCATGCCTGACCTGACCTGTTTGTCTTTTGAACTGTTCACACAAATGGGAATCTCTACCTCAGAGACAAGTGTGTAATCATGGTGGATGAGTCCTCTCTGTGTGACCATAGAGAAGCCAGAATGCTCACACAGCCCTAGTGACGTCAGTGGCCCCTACAAGGCTATCACTACAATCTGGCTTACTATGCAAGCATCCAAGCGCCAAGCGATGTCTCTGCTCTTCCCCAACCATTTGCTCCTCCCTCTTCCCCTGCTCTTCATCCTTTGCCCTTTCCACCTTCAGATCTTTCTCCTTTGCACTTCCTCTTCTCTATCAGCTGCTCTTCCTCCACCCTCTGCTCTTCCTCCACCCTCTGCTCTTCCTCCACCCTCTGCTCTTCCTCCACCCTCTGCTCTTCCTCCATCTTGTCCCTACCTATCATACACACTTTGGTGTCAATTTTTTAAATAAGATTTATTGTTATTTACATATACAGGTGAGTGTTTGTGTGAGTGTATGTCATGTGTGTGCGGGTGCCCACAGAGGCCAGAGGAGGGCTTCTGATATCCTGGAACTGGAGTTATGGGCGGCTGTAAGCCATCTGACATGGGTCGTTGGGTCCTCCAGAAGAACAAGAGACACTGTTAACCCCTAAGCTATCTCCACAGCCTCCTGATACCAGCAACTTTTAAGCACACAGAACCGAGCCTCAGCCTGCTGACAGTCCACATCTGGCCCCACCACCCGTCCTGGCGGTGTGCCCCCTTTCCTTCCTCCTGTGCTCTGTAAGCCTCCCCTCCCTGGCTCCTTGTAATCTAGGCCTTCTCTTTGACTCCTCTAGGCACTGACCTCCCTGTCACAGTTCCTGGTGAAACCTGCCCTGATTAAAGCTGTCTAAACAACCCCACAGGCCTCAGTCTCGCTGAAGGACACACACAGATGTTCTGAGAGGTCTCACTTTACACCCATAGTTTGGGACTCAAAGCCTGGATCTGGCACACTCCTATGGCTTATCCACTTTCCCACAGTCCTAGAAAACACTTTGGGATTTTCCTTCTCTTTCCAGCTACTTCTCCCAGCACTCACCTTCCCCTGTACCACCTGTATCCATCCGCATCTGACCTGCTGCTTGCTGCCTTCCCTTGCCATCACCCCAGTGGCACACGGCCCCAGCGGCATCTCCACAGCCACCAGCCACTCAAGGCCACAGTGGCAGCAGTTACGCTCTGTTAAACCCTTCCTTCTTCACAGGGTAATGCTGCACAACAGGGAGACATGCTGAAATTTCTCCTCCCTTAAAACACCCTACCCAACTCTCCACGCTCCCTCATTTTGAACATTCCCCACCCTGTGACAAAAGATGAGTTACTCTGTCTCTCACCCACTCCAGTCAGGCTGTGACGTCACCAGTCCCCCAACAGCGCTGTTCACACTGATGTCTTTACACTACCCATGACCAAAGCACCAGCACTGGTTGGTTGCCAGGACTACTGACAACTTCTCACTCCCCAACATTCCACGCTTGCTCCCTAAAGCCTGCTTTCTACCCTGTAGTCAGCTCACGTACCATGCCTGTCTCCTCTTGTACTGGCTTCTTTCTAGTAAGAAGTCAATGTCCGGGCAGTCTCTTGGAGCCCAGCATCACCTGATTCCCCGTGTCTCCTACAACACCTTCTCCTAGCCCTGATGGCCTCCCTGCATCTCCAGCGCCACTGCTATGTAACAGCCCTGGCAGGCCCTGCTCTTTTCTCTAGAATGTTCCTTTCCCTGAGCTATTGCCTGCCTTGCTTTCTCCCAAAGGCCACTTTATCAGCGTATCTCCCCAGACTTCCCTATCCCAAATAACAGCCTGTCTCACCCCCGCCCTGCTTCCTTTCTATTTAGGATATTTACAACTGTTCAAAGACAACTGAAAAGGCATTTTATATCTATAGCCATTTATGTATAATCTCAGGGATTCCTTGCTGTATTTCCCCTTGTGCCCATGGCCCACCTCCTCAACATGCCCCAACAACGCCCTTTCTCAAGGCCTGGAACCTCACTTCACAGGGAGTACCACCTCAGTCCTGCGTGTCCACAACCACCTCGCTGGCATTTTCTATTTATTGCCACGTTAATTTCATGAATTTCCTGCCAGAATATTCACCCCTCGAAGTAAGGGATATTGCCAGGACTGCTAAATAAGAAGGACTCAGTAAAATATTTAACTATTATAATATTTGTGAAAATTTACAAAGTGGGAAAATCATTGGAAAACTAAACATGCTTTGAGATATTCTTAAAATAGAATTCTCCATCCATTTTAAAAACTCAAATCATGGCTCCAATTTTGTGAGAAATCAGAATGTGTCCCTATATGTATAATTCATATAGTTCCATTCTACATGTTTCTATAAGAGTAATCTAGAGAAAAATGTGCTATGAGTGGTTACCTTTGTGGGCTTTTTTATTTGTTTTATTTCTTTGAGACAGGGTCTCACTGTGAAGTTCTGGCTGGCCTGGAATTTGCCCTGTAAGTCAGATTGGCTTTGAACTCACAGATAGCCTCCTGCCTCTGCTTCCCTTGTGCTGAGATTAAAGGCCTGTACCACAATGCCCAGCAAAATTTTGTTTTTAAAATATGGGAGGTGGTGCATGAAAATGCCCAATGAGAGCAGAAGAGGGCATCAGATGCCCCTTGTAACCAAGGTTGCAAGCTGCCTGATGTGGGTGCTGAGATCTGAACTTAAGTCCTCGGCAGGAGCAGTGTGTGCACACTTATCCACTGAGCTCTCTCCAACCCTGTGATGGGTTAACATCAAGGGAAATGAGATTTTTTTCACTCCGTTTTATGTCATTTTGTTTTGTTTAAATGTTAGAGGTTCATAATCACAACATAGATTAAAATATTTTCCAATAGACTATTAGTACTGTTTGTTGATATTGGTATGATGGGGGGGCAAGACACCAGAAGTTACAGGGGAAATGGGAGTGCTGCATGTTTTGAGAACAAGACTTATGAGGAAAAGGAACCAACTGAGCAAATCAGCTTATTTTATTTACCGGTTCTTTCTAGGGGAAAGATGCTGTCCTCAATGACACAGTACATGCGTGTATATTCTCTAAGCCTCAGAACAAACTTGCAAGTTATACATTAGCTCAACTGATGAGAGAAACAAGAAACTAAGCTCAGGACGATGATCACTACCAAGCTTAGAGTTGAGATCAAGGGTTATAGGACTGGGATTCCTACCTGCCACCCTGCCTTTAAAGACACGCACCTCTGAGGCAGGGGTCAGGTGGCAGACACACATTCTGGAACTGGAGGGAACTGAACCAGCCACTTGTAGAATCCACATAAACCTATGCTCTGCTCTGCTAGCTCTGGCTGTAGCCTGAGTTTGGTGGAACTGTAGAGAATGTTGGAAGAGAGTAGACAGGAGAATGGAGGAGGGCAGACAAGAGGGTGGAACAAGGCAGACAAGAGGGTGGAGCAGGACACACAAGAGGATGGGGGAGGGCACAAAATAGGATGGAGGAGGGCAGACAAGAGGCTATCAAATAGTAGTGTGTGGTGCTAGTAACTATAAAGGGTGGATGGTGCAGCATTCTATCATTTATTTATTTTATGTGTATATGTCTGAACTTGAGTGCACATATGTGTAGCATGTGTACATGTCTGTACTTGAGTACATGTATACGCACCATGTGTATGCAGTAGCCTGAGGAGGTCAGGAGAAGGTATTAGATCCCCTGGAACTGGTTACAGGTGTTGTGAGCCTCTATGTGGGTGCCAGGAACAGAACTCAGGTCCTCTAAGAGCAATAAACACTCAACCGATAAAGATCTTAAGACTTAACATTAGAGGGAAAGAATCCTAACCACTCTATGCACTCCAGATGTCCTCGCTATTTAGAGTACTGTGGAGCCAGGAGGAGATGCACAGTGACCTTAGGAACCATGATCCTTCTCTTCTTGTACAGTATTGTAGTGAGCGCACAGACTGCCAGGAGGCAGGTGGCATGATAGATGCCGTGTGCCGAGGGCACGGTAGATATCAAGAACTTTATCAACCCTAGCTTTAAGCTTGTACCTTAATAAGGAAATCAATATAGTAATGTTTTAGAAAAGGAAACAGATGAAGGGAGAAAAATAAGTTACTTCGTGTGTACAGAGAGATGGGCTGCAGTCTGCGACAGAACTCTGACTTCCAATCTAGTGTTCTTCCCAAGACATGCAGCTGCTCCTTATGGGAGACTTGTCGTGTGGCAAGGCTCTCAGCCTGTGGACAAGCGTCAGTTATTGCATGATATGGAGACAAAGCTGCATTCATGACAAAGGAAAGGTTTGGGAAGTAGAAAAGAGTGGTATTGAGGACTTGAGGATGTGGGGCCTGGGAGTCTGGGGACACAATTGCCAATAGTGTCGGCCTGCTTTTGTGTAAGCGAGAGCAGAATAGCCATGCAGACAGTGAAAAATAATTTTCAGCTGGAAGTTTGCCACAACTGGCGTGGCTCTGCCAGCGGGATCTGATTAGTATTCCTGAGCTCTCTGTAGCATCTGTAGGAAATACCCAAATGACACAAAGCCAATTCTAGCAGCAGAGATTTAACATTTTAACCCAATTTCTCTAACACGGCTAACCCATGATGAAATGCTAGCCAGGCATCTTTTCATAAGCTGTTTGAGGTCTCGGCAAGCAGACCATTTACCCAAGCACGTGGGCATTCACCTTTGCTGAGCTGGGCCGGGACTCCAACATACCTCCTCATAGAGTGGACTCCTACCCACACTGCTGATGGGATAGGGAACAGGGTGTATTGTTTTCCAGATTTATCTGGACCAGGGCCAAGGTTCTACATGTAAATATCTTAACGTGCTCTCCTTGTGTCTGTCCTTTGCTGCCACAGCCCCGCCATTTTAATTCATCTCTATTGTAGACTTTCCATTTCGGGCACAATTAACAGTGATACCACATATAAACACATTCGCTGCCAGGCAAACCCTAGGGTAGGTTCCTTAAAAGGCTCTGGGAAGTCTTGTGGCCAGCAATAATATTTAAATTGCAAGCCAGCAATCTTGGTTCACACGGTGGGGGGAAGGGGGTGAAGAAAGAAATTCCCTTCCCCATATTCAGTTTTCCTCAAGTCTCAAGATAGCTAGCAAGGATTTTTGAGCTCAGCAGATCCTGCAGGAATGTCTCCCAGGCACAGGGTTAAGATTAACCCTGTAAAACACCCCTTTATGCCAAGACATCTGCTCATGTACATTTTTTTCCCCAATAGCAATTTTTGCTTCTAGAAGAAAATAGTTTTTCTGCAATCATGCTTGTGTCTCTCTTCCCCCAAACTCGGCTAAAGGCTTTGGGACATTTTTGCCAGCCTTTGACTTATTGTCATTCTGAAAAAGAACCTAATAACATGATAACGGAAGAACATCACAGAATACACTCTAGCATGGGATATAAAACCAGTGTTTTAGGGACTGGATGATGGCTTAAAGGCTAAGAGTACTGACTGCTCCTACAGAGAACCCAGATTCAATTCCCAGCACCCACACGGCAGCTCACAACCATCTGTAACTGCTGTCCCGGAGGACCCATTGCCCTCTTCTGCCCTCTGCAGGCACTAGACATGGAAGTGGCACATACGTACATGCAAGCAAGACATTCATACATAAAATTCCTTTAAAAATCAGTGTTTAGAAGTTAAATGTCACGTGGTAGTTCAACCAGAGCACTCCACTAATATCAGTATGTCACTCTGACATTTTTAATACAGTAAATAAAATAATAAAATAAACCTCCAGAGTTTAAATCCAGTGGGCTTCCCACCCCTTACTATTTCCTGAACATGACTATTAGCATGGCACAAAAGAGTTCCAGGCCGAGCCTACAGCAGGAGGGAGATCGGTGCATTCTAGGCTCTGTGTACAGACCCGCATGCACACACGGTATTTCACTTTGCAACATTTCCTAGTTCAAACTTGAGTCTGTGAGGAAAATCTTTGAGACACGTGCTTTGCTAAGATCTGTTGTCGGTGTTGTTGTTAGTGTTATTTTACACACACACACACACACACACACACACACACACACACACACACACACAGAGTTTCCCCTAAGCCCTAAGCCTAATTTTTTTAAAAAGAGCTATCTATCATTTTGAGGGACATGGGACCAGCCTAAGGCAGACGGAAAGGAAGAAGAATTTAGTGTTTTATAAAATACTATCACTTCCCCTCTCATGAAAGCTTGTGGCTGTCTGGGGAAGAATTAAACTGACAAGAAATATTTGTTTGCAAAGACCACTTTTCAAAGCAAGTTGGCCAGAATATTCTAGAAACCCATCTCTCTGGCATTTTACTTAGCACACAACACAGTGCTTTATAATTGGATTTCCTTGTAACCTTTCTGTTGAGAAAAACATTTATAAAAAGCTTTGTAAAAAACAAACAAAAAACTCAGCAGTATACAAGATTGCAAGATCTTGTTGGTAAGCCAATCACAGTCACCTGTGTTTTCCAATTATTTTATTGTTTTCAGAAAGATGATTATCCTGGATTGTACAACCAACCTTGAAAAAGAGAGATGAAGGGTTTCTCAGTCTTGCACAAGGGTGTCGTGTTTCCATGGTGACTAAACCAGCTCTTGATACCAGATTAACCAAGATGATCCTGGGTTTCCCGCTTTGCTTCCTCATTCCACATACCAGAGAGCCCAGAGAACGGAGAGGCAGAGCCAGAGGTCAGTGGTACTCCTGGGAGCTCCAGAGAACTGCCAAGAGGCTCAGGGGCTGCTGTCAGTCTGCCGAGGCTGCCTGGGGCTGTTTTACATGTATCGTAGTCTACTGTAGACAATACCTTTAATAAAAGCTCAAAAGCGGCTTTCCTCACCCAGTTCCCATGCCATCTAGACAAACCCTACACCTTGCTGCTAGCTTCCACACTCTGCAGAAACTCCATGCTCCCTCTCAGTCTTTGCATTTCTCAAAACTGTATGACCCAACTGTCTAGCTTACCAACACTGAACCTACCTTCTGAACTCTACCGGGGCTAGGCCTGCGCTCTGCCCTTCATCTCCTGACTTCCACCCTCTACACCCTCCATGAACATGCTATTATACCGGTTACAACAACAGCACCCAATCTTGTGTGTCAGAATTGTCCCGTGGAATGCTGGGCTCTGTCCTGGATGTATGGAGCCAGAATGTTTATGAATTCCAAAATCCATAAATGCTGCTGGGTCTGGGGGTCAATGAAGTATGATTGTGTGTTTATTCTTTTTCATGTCCCCTACAGGTATCTGTATCCATTTAAGAATATAGGGTGTGTTGGGGTGGGATAATTGGATACATACAAACACATCTATTAGGGTTCATTGAAGTGCAGAGTGCTAGGTCCCAGCCTAGCTGAGTCTTCCAGATCTTATTCTGGGGTGTATGGCCTGTAAATTGATTAAGTTCCCTTCCACACCTAGATAAGTAGTTACTCATACAGGAGAACCACTGATCTTTTAGGAGTCAAACCGAATCCTTGATGACCCTGCATCAGGCAGACTGGCTGGGAGAAGGACCAAAGGGAAGGGGAGCCCTTTCAAAGGGGAAGCCCCTCCTCCAAGGTAGCTTGTTGCTCTTCTGCACACTAGACAAAGACCTGACATTGTCAAAGCTTTACATTTTTCAGAAGCTAGAAATCAGGAGAAATTGAGTTTCCCATGACTCTAACAACCAGCAAACAGACAGCAGCCACTGGCATCTTGTGTCCTTTGTTTTTGGAAGTTTTGCCCCACCCACAAGAGGTCTCTGGAAGGTGCCAACATAGAACACCGTGAGAGGCCAGACCAACTGGCTCCTTGGGATGAATTACGTAGTATCAGACAAGGATGACATAATCTGCCATCCAGGGTTTGGTTCCTGCCTGTACCGACTGTATCTGGATGTAGTTAGGCGGCCTCCCCAAGGCCAGCCTGCTGCACCACAGACGGTAATTAGTGATGTTACTCTTTCATGCCATTCTGCCGAGCATTGCTTTCCTACTTTCTCAATGAACTTCATTACTGGCCGCTGAAGATGGACCCTTTGTCCTTCCTCACACTCCCACAGTGTACATCTATCAAGTCTTGCTAATTCTACCAGTAACAGAAACGTAGACACCATCACCCTAGGCAACCTCCTAGTTCTCAGACTACATTGTTTCATGACCTGCCAGTTTGACTTTTTAAAGAAAATTCTAGGGCTGGACAGATGTGTCAATGGGTAACAACACTTAACTTGCAATCAATCATGAGCACCTGAGTTCAAATCCCCAGTACCCAGGTAAAAAGATGAACATGACTACGTGTGCCTGCAACAGGGGTAGATACAAGTAGATCCCGAGAGCTCATTTGCCAACCAGTCTAGATGAAGTGGTGAGCTAAGGGTTCCATGAAAGGCTCAAGGCAATAGGGCAGAAAGCAACAGAAAAAGACACCTGACATCTTTCGCTCACATGTATGTACCATAGGCACATAATATACAACCATGTACAAAAAAAAAAAAAAGAATCCTTCTATGGGCTGAGGCCTGCTAAGTCTTTGGCTGAGAGCTGAGCTTATTTGGAAGAACATAATTTATTAAAAGTGAAGTTCTCATCTAAGTTTCGGACCCTTGTATGAAGTTCAGGACTCTGGACCTGGCTGCTTGTGTGACTATCCTCCAGTAGCAACTGCCATCCTGGGAGTCCAACACTGCCTTAATCACACCTGGCTTCAGAGAGAAGCTAGAGGATAAAGGCTGAGGAAGACTAGAGGAAGAGGGTCCATCTGCAGCTGCAGGGCAGCCATCATCTCTGCCACAGAAGACTTTCTAGGGGTAGACTTTGCTGGAGGGGCACCAACACTGCTGTAGTAAACCCTCACCTGTGATTTGTAAAGGAGCCTAATAAACTCATTGGGCTCTCAGAGAGAACTTTGGGGGAATCACACCTCCATTTGTGGCTGGGGCCTTGGGAGGAGTAGAAGTTGTTGATGTCTGCCCAAGAGAAAGAATTTTAGCAACACCAGTCCTTAATTTTAAAAACAACAACAACAACAACAAAACAAAACAAAACAAAAAAACTTTAAGTTTTTAAGGAAAATAAGGGCTCAGGGCTGTGAGCAGACAAATGGCTACTAGAGTCATGCTCCACAACTCTTTTCTCCTAGAATTCCTGGCCACAGCCTCTCTTAGAACCCATGTGTGGATCTGGAGAAAGTCCATCCACGCAGCTCTTCCAGCAGCAAGGGAGGCCAGTCAGGGACACAGCAAAGCTCATAGAACCCGAAATACCTCAATAACTTCTCTTGCAATGCCAAAGCAATGGCAGCTGAGACTGTGGACAGTCAGCATCCACATAAGAAGCACAGTCTCTAAGCTGGACACTTTCAGTTCCTTCCCACAGCGTACCCCATATCTACAGAGTTTGGCATCTTCAAAGACCTTATGCCAAGAAAAAACAAAAGCTGAAGAATTATTAAGCATCTCAGAAATCTAATAAAATCAAATTCCTTTCATGAAAACATTTTATTAAACAAAACAATGGATTACAAGGTAAACCTGAACACTTCAACAATAAAACTTCTGTGTAAGAACATTTCAGTGAAATCTAAAATAACCACAGCTCCCTGTTTCCAACAGTTGCTCTACCACCCTGTAGGAAGAAAGGACAAAGCAGAAATCTGTGGGTCTGTAACTAAAGATCCAGCAAGGAAGGTGCCCTCCTGGCTCTCATCCCACTAGCATGGGATGCAACCTAAAGCATATTACTGTATCCAGCCACCAAGTGGAAAGGTAGGCACCACTCCACACAGCCCTGAATGTTTTAGCTTGGGTGATGAATGATGAAGGAGGCTGTTAAAATGTCACATCTACAAAAGATATCAGCTAGAAATCAGTGACAGAAATAAGCAGGCTGCAGGATCTGTGTTTGGTGGCCTTGGGAGTATCAACATGCCTCCCTGGTCTTAGCTGGTTCTACCCACACGGGTCTTCTTTGTCATACGATTTTCACAAAGTGAACAATAGTTTCTGGTAAAATGGATATGTGTGGGTGAGTAAGGCTGCTGCTACTTGCCCCTCTCTGGCCAGGAAGTCTCGGAATGGTTGGAGATGCCTGAGAACGCAAGGCTATCACTGCCATCAACTGTCTTTCTATGTATCTTTGGAAGATTCTAGCACATTCATCAGAAGCCAAGGCCAATGACTTTCAAAAACCTTTCTTTGTCCCTTCTTGCTGAACTGAACAACTGTGCCCAGCCTGTGGTCTCTACCAGGAGCCTCCACCATGGCCTGCTAACATGCCCCAGCTGCTGCTGGAAAGGAGAGAGCCGTACACATTAACTGAGCTGGTGCATTCTTACTCACAATGTCATAGATGCATTTCTGTCTCACGAAATAGTTTATAAAGTCAACTGGAGTCTTCAGGCGACTAAAGCTACAGGGTTTCAAATATTTCTTTTCCTTAAAAGTAATCATCTTGAGGTTAGGGAGATGGCTCAGCGGAGACAAGCGGTTGCTGAGAAGCCTGATGATCTGGGTCCGAGTCTTGGAAGCCACCAAAGACGCTGGATGAGGTAGCACGAGAACTGGCTGGAAGCTTGTGGCCTGGAGTACACTGTAGCACAGACCAGAGAGACTGTCTCAACAAAGAAGAAAGAAGAAACAAAAAAAGCTGTCTTCTGACTTCCACATGTGCACTGTGCTACACACACACACACACACACACACACACACACCTTTAAAAAACAAAATAAAAATAATTTTCTTATAAAAATTCTACAGCAAAAACATACTCAGTAAGCACATGTTAACAATGAAAAATGAACTGGCTATGTGAGCCTGTAGTTTCCAAAGTGTCAGGTTCAGGTTGTGAGCCTGCAGTTCTCAATATTTTGGGGTGGTTTAAGCAGAAGGATCACTTGAGCCTAAGAGTTCAAGCCAGAACAGACAAGGCAGGATCTCATATTAGCTAGTCATCAATCAATCAATCAGTACTATTCCATCCTCTTTCACTTGTCTTGGCTTTCCTATTCTGACCATTACTGGCACTTCATAGTGTTATCCGCATACTCTAAGTTTTCTCTGTGGTTCCCTTTGGGATGTCTTTCTTACAAGTGAATCTTGGGACAGTCACTATCATTCCCACTTCATAGATGTCACATAGAAGTGACAACATTTTCTGCTCTAGTAGGGTTGCATGAGGCATTGTTAGAGCAAATATGTGACTTAGTTATGGCCTCCACAAAAGACTTCACTGTTCACTCTGGTTCATCCACTTCCCTGTTCATCTGCATTCTTCCTGTGCTCATCTCTGATTCCAGACTCCCTATGGGGCTAATTCTTTGTCTCCGGGTTTTGGCTTAGACAGTAGGTACCTCTCCAGGAGTCAGCAGCACCTGACTGGACTCTATGTCCTCGTCCTACACCGTCTAACCCATATCACAGCCACCCGCTTCTCTGACTGTATCCCCAAACATTTCATGAGTGTGAGCTTCATGTCTGCAGACACTACATTCCCAGAAGTGCCAGAAAGCACATGCCAGAATATGAGGGTACTCAAGGACTGTTGTATAAAAACTGGTGTGTGAACTCAACCTGATGGCAAATGAAGGATGGGTTTTCATACAGTGATGGTAACTGCTGCGGATGAGAGACAAGAGAAGCAGGTAGGGGGTTGGCTGAGAATGAAGACAGAGGAATGGGCTGGAGTATCCCAAGAACTCTGAGGGGAAGCAGAGGGGAGCAGGAAGCCCAATTCCACTTGGTCACCTCATGCTAGACTAGCTAGGCCATATCCAGATTCATGATACCAGACATCCAGCTACCAAGCCTGCAGCATGGAGAATAAAGGCCCGGGTTAACTTCACTGCAACAATTATCCCCACTCAGATAGAGTGACTTAAAAATCAACACAGCTCTTGGGGTACAGGCCATGAGCTCCGAGAACAGGGCATTAGCAGCAGAGTGCAGCTCATTGGCTGGAGAGGACCCAGCCTGACTCCTGGAGCCCAGACCACTTACCGCACAACTGGAACTGGCAGGGCGAGTTTGGCAAAGCGTGGAGATGCAGTGCTGAGGAAGTAAGTTGGACCCACTGGGCACAGCGGATGGTAGGTAAATGGAAATGTTCTGGTTCTTTCTGGCAGCCACGTCCTGGGGAGGGACGGTCCCGGAGCAATATCTGACGGCGTGGAAGGGGCTCAGAGAGAGGGCTATGCCGCCGGGGACTCGGGTTTTCATCAGGTCCTCAATAGGGCTCTCGGACACAGAGCTTGCTGGAGCTGTCGCGGGAAAGAGAACAAGTGTCTGCGAACGCTGTATACAGTCCTGTGGCTCTGAACCACAACATGTGAACTACAGGGCCCTCAATTTCATTTCCCATGTCACACACGTGGACAGCTGTTACCCTTAAACACTGACGGCTGTTTTTGAAACAACATTTAACTCAACACTGTATGTTTGTATTGGTTTATCACAACAAGAGATTTTAGAAGACAAGCAGATCTCTTTGCCTTTTGGTGTGAGTGTGTGTGTGTACGTGCGTGCGTGTGTGTCTACCATTGTAACCAAACTGACCATCTATCCTGGTTAGTTTTATGTTAACTTGACATAAGCTGGAGTCATTTGGGAAGAGAGACAATGAAGAAAATTCTTCCAAAAGACTGGCAAGTCCATAGTACATTTTCTTGATTGATGTGGGACGGCCCAGGCCACTGTGGGTAGTGCCACATCTTGGCTGGCAGTCTTGGATTTATAAGAAAACAGACTGAAAAGCCAGTAAGCAGTGTTTCCCCCCTCCTCTCCTTCTCCCTCCTCCTCCTCTTCTCGTTCTTCTTCTCCTTCTCCCTCCTCCTTTCCTCCTCCTCCTCTTCTTCCTCTCCTCCTCCCTCCTCTTTTCCTTCTTCTTCTCCTCCATCTTCCTCTTCTTCTCCCTCCTCCTCCTCTCCTCCTTCTTCTCCTTCTCCATCCTCCTCCTCCTCTTCTCCTCATCTTCCTCTTCCTCTTTTCTCTATTCTTCTCCCTTCTCCCCAGGTCAAGAGAAAGGTCTAAGCAGACCACTGAAGTGATCTGCATTTCTTTCCTTGGCTTCAGAACTAAGGGGATCTATGTTCTATTTTGACCCCTTCTCTTTCAACTTTAGACATAACCGTAGGAACACATTTGTCTCAGATCTCCTTCTGATCCCCCTGAATCCCCTTACCCCCTAGACATGAGTGTGGTGCCTCTGTCCTGCGTTAAACACACTGGGTGAACCAGTTTGCTTTGGGGATCCTATCTGCCACTGAGTTCCAAATTCATATCAACAACTACGTCTCTGATATAAACAACCCCATCTCTGAGGGGGACGTAAGTAGAGCACCAGGACACAGGCTTGTAATTAGCAGGGAGAGTGATGGTCAAGGATATTCCCAGCACAGTGGGATGCTATGGCAACACAGTTCCTCAGAAGGAACCAGAAGACTCAGGAAAGACTGGATAAGGAGAGGGGTGTCCCTGTTCCTCAGCACCAGCCACTCAGACTAGAGGGTCCACTTTACTGTCTCCTCCATGGAGAGCAGCCTCCAAGAATACCAAAAGCCACACACTTGCTCTCTTTTACTTTGGTTTTGTTCCTTCCCATCCTATTTCCACAGCTACGTGGGAATGCCTAGGCTTGCACAAAAATCTAACAGAAATGCCTCTGGGAGGAGGGCTGCATGTGTCTAAACAGGTGTTTGTACTCTGTGTATTTCTTCACCACCACTGCTCTAGGCACTAAAAATATAACCATGAATTAAAACAGGAAGGAAAACCCTCTACCTTTGTGGGGCTGGCACTCCAGTGGGAGAAGACAGACAATAAACAAAGCATACGAATAAATGTCATTAGCAAGTGATGAGTACCAAGAAGACAAATCTAACAGAGAATGTGGGTTAAGGGTGTTAAGGACTCAGAGTGGTGACCTTAAAACAGAGCCCTGAAAGAAGTAAATAAACTAACATTCTCAATGCCCAACACAAAGCTGGCATTGAATTCATACAAACACATTCAGTTCTCTATATCCTCAAGCTGGCATTTCAACCATGGATTGAAAATATTGAAAACAAACAAACAAAAAGAACAGCAAGTCTATAGAAAACACGGACAGACTTTGTTCTTTGAACAATATAATGTAACACCGATTTGTATAAATTTACATTGTATCAGGTGTTATCCAACCCACAAAAGACTTAAAGTAAGCAGGAGGATGTGCTTAGGTTATATGTAAATGACACTCCATTTTATAGAAGGGACTTGAGACTCTAAAGATCTGGTGTCTGCAGAGGGACTTGGAACCAATCCTCTGTGGGTACTGAGAGAAAACTATGCTTCGTTTTAGATTTCATCTCTATAAGAAATAAATTTATCAATATACTTATCGTGTGCTAGCAAGATATACTTTCTGGCAATTATAGTCAATTTTGAAGCAGTTTATATTATATTTTATTGTATGTGTATGAATGTTTGCATACATTATGTATGTATGCCACATGCATGCCATGCCTACAGAGAGACCAGAAAGGGCAGTGAACCCCCGTAACTGGAATCACAGACAGTTGTGAGCTGCCATGTGGGTATTGGAAACTGAATCCAGGTCCTCTGCAAGAGCAGCAGAGCCTCTGCCCCTAATACTCTTGTGGTTGAATCTGAAATCCCCCACCCCCAGTCTCATTTTGAAAACTTGTTCCCTGGCTGGTGGCACTGTTTTGTGGGGTTGTGAAACCTTTGGAAGCTGGAATGCAGCTGGTTGGAGCTGGGGCCTCCCGCCCCTGCTTCCATCCTGCTCTGATCCCTGACCCCTGCATTGTGATGTCCTATCGTGTGAGTGCTGCCATGCCCACCTTTACCATCAGACTGAAGCCTCTGGAACCGGGAGGTGAGCATTTCCTCCCTGGGGTTGCTCTGCCGGGAATTCTGCCACAGTGACACAAAAGGAGCTAACAGAACTCCATCTGAATGCTTCGAGATGAAGCCGGGACTCACTGTGTGGTGTTTCAGCTCCACCTGACCACCAGGTTATGGTAGGAGATGACGGGGACTCAGGGGGACCCAGGGGCTATAGAGCCTCCATTCAGGCCCACGTGCTCTGCGAAGTGCACAGGGTTACACATAGCTCACCTCTTACAGTTTCTTCCATGGGCCTTCCTGCAGCCGGCACGGAATACACACTCAAGCACTGATCAGCCAGGAGCTGGATCTCCCGCACAGACGCGCAAGCGCTTGTCAGCACAGCATCTTCCCTTGAAAGACAAGAAGGGTTCACTTCGCACTTCTCTCCAGAAAGACAACGTGAACAGTGATGAGGTCAAAGGTTGTTCTAAACTGTGGTTTAAAAAAATGTATTTGTTTAAATGTCTGAGTGTTTCTTGAATTGTATGTGTACCGCATATACGCAGTTCCTACAAGGGCCAGAAGAGCACATCAGATCCTATGAGACTGGAGTGACAGCTGATTGCAAGCAGCCATGTGAATGTTAGGAAATGAACGCAGTTCCTCTTGCAAAAGCCGCGAGTGTTCTTAACCACTGAGCCATCCCTCCAGCTCTTCAAAGGCTTTTCTACTAGTCAAGATCTGAAAAACCCGGACAGAGTCTCAGTTAAAGATTATTTAAACAGAACAAAGAGGTACTCAGGACTTTTAATGATTCTTCAAAGGCCTCTTTTGGTTTCTCTTTGCTTGCACAGACTCATACGTTCTAGTAAGGAAGTCATCACTTGGCACGTCACATTTTGTATCCACGAGCTTAAGGACTACCTACTAACTGGTTTTAGATGCTCCAAAGCCCTCAACCTCTGACAGAGAATTCTAGAATCCAGCCTGCCCCTGCCGGACAAGTGGAGTCTCAAAGCTTATTTTAAGGCTCTCAGGGGTAACAAGAACCACAGCCCAAGGAATATGCTAATTGTTTATGGCGGTTTTGAAATGGTTAGTATGGGCAGTGGGGGATCCTTAGCCTGGGCTCTCACTGTGTATGCTTGCAGTTCCTGTCCACTATGAGCATGAGCAAAGGAGGAAAAAAGAAAAACACAGAGTAAGAATTCACGCAGCTCTGGCTATACCTCTGTGACGTGGCCACATGGGGAAGGAACAGCTCAGTGGGCATGTGTCTCTTAGAAAACCTCTCATTGCTCCGGATGGACTCTGTAATCTAAACAGGCACAAAGGTGCACATATAAAAACAGACTTAAGGACACATGTATTTGCAGTTACAAGAACAAACAAAATTCGGTGAACGGAAGCACTGCTGAGTAGGACTTTAGAAACTGAGTACCTTGGCCATGATGGCTGGAGAGAGATTCTCTCGGACATACTTCACATAGTCAACGGTCGCCTCAATAACCGAAGCCACATCGTTCTTCCTCCCCTTGACGTGTGGAAGGAGAGCACGTAGCTGCTCGCAGGAAAACTTGATGCGCTCTCTGTTCGAACAGTTGTAAGGAAATAAGGGAGTGTTAGTTTCGCTTTCTTCTTTGGGCATAGGGATAAACAGTTCTTCTTTGTGGGTTCTTGTGAAAATGGACTGTCCCCATCTTCTTCTGATCTCTGTTTCAGAGGAGGGCCATGTCCCCGTAGGCCAGCAGCCCTCCCAGCTCCTAAAATCACCACTTTCAGGGTTCCCCCTCGCCTGCTGCACAAAGTGAACAACTGACAAAGTACAGAGTCTGTGCCCCAGCAGCCCCAGCTCCCTCGATCAGGCCCATAGCTGGGGTGCTGTGGGTGCCCAGGGAGTGCAAAGCCCTCACAGCCCTGAAGATCTGTTGAAGTCTGCCCCTGGGAAAGAATCACATGCTATACAGACATCCTTTTTCAATGCACAGTAGAAGCCCAGCAGGCCAGGAGGAGTCAGGATCCGGGTTTGGACCATATTTCTAACATGAGATCATTTGGTGTCTTGTGACATGTGAGTTTTACATAAGCTGTGGCTTGAGCTAAAGAAAAACAAGAAGATAGTTTTCCTCAGCAGAAGAACTGAAATGCAAAGAACTGTGTCCAGGCTAACATCCAAAAGAGACATACATGGGAAAAGGAGATCTAATTGAATTAATTCAAGCCCTTGGCATTTTCCCCGAAGGACTTGTTTTATCCAGTTGCAATCTTGACATGTGTGGGGCAACCAGCTGGACCCTTAGGCAAGTCCTTAAATTCCTCTTAATTTCAAAATAGAAGAAAAATTAAATTTAAAAATATCGTGTTTGACATATATATATATATATATAGTCGGGGTGGAAAATATGTTGGTAAGTGGAATTTTTATAGGGCTTCAGGAGCTCTGGAGTTTGGCAGAGATGTCTCAGGGCCTATTCTGGGGGAAAAGCAGTGGGGAGCCAACAGCTGGACACTATTACTGGTCGGTTCTCACAGGCAGCGCTCACTTACAAAAGAGCTGAAGAGGAAACACACTGCAAAGTTTGCACGTGCAAAGCGGTCTCTCAGTAAAATAGGAAAAGTTGCCTAAAAAACGTTAAACAGGAGGACGCCTTAAGCAAATTACAGCCTATTAGATCGTCTGCATTTCATCTGCAGTGGAAACGGTGTCATAAATCTTACTGAGGAAAAGTAGTATTCAAGACAGGGTGGAAAAATAATCCTAGCCGTTAAATAAAGCAAGAACGAAACACAAAAAAGGACCGAAAGCAAAGTCATCTACAGACGACTCAACTGTCGACAGCATTGCTCCCTTTCCTAGAGCTTTGCTAGATATATGTCTCTTCCACAGTGAAAAGGCCTTCATACATTGCTCCAGTGTATATTCAGCAAACGTGTGAATGCAGGGGAAACAGGAGAATTACAAACGAATACAGAGAATCACAGAACAAGACCACTTAGAGTCTCTACTGTTCTCCAGTCATCCGTGGCACTGATGCCAGCTGACCAGACAGCTGAAAGGGTGGCATACATTTCGTGGTCACATTTCCTAGACTCACTTAGACTGCTGGCAATGCTAAAGCTGAGAAACATGCAGACATGATTTCTCTGTGTCAAGGGTTATCCACGACAGCACTCACCTCCTCAGCTTTTCTTTGCTTGAGTGAAGAAGAGAAGTCTTCCTGATTCTCTGGGGACCCGGCAATGGGGCCTTTCCTCCAAGTTCTGGGTCAGTTTTCAGCTGCCCAGAGCTAGAAGTGAAAATCAGGCCACATATTAAAGAGGAAAATTGTCAGGCAAATGAGTCACTAACCAGATGGAAACTACATCTCCTGCTTCATACAAAGGGGCAAATACATCAAATCACTGCACCTGACACATTCGGTACTAAATCTTTTCTTTCAGAGTTTGAAATATCATAAATCCAATGGTCAAAACACTAAAACACACTGATTAAGTATAACATATAACCAAAGCTAAGGCATTCTAATTTTATCTGTTGTGGCTATTCCAAATTACAAGCAGTTACCCACTGACAATGCTTTTGTATTTTTATTCTTAACTTCGTGCTGTTGGAAAAGCATTGCACCACCAGCCTACTTCTCCTTCCTGCTGTTTTTGATAAATTACACACAACGGTTGATCCTCAGACAACCCGTTATAAAGCAGAGTTAGATAGCTCCCGCCCAACTGTAAGCTAACATTAAGTGTTCTGAGTAGGTTACAGGCCAAGCTATAATGTCAGGCAGATCGGATGCAGTTTTTACTTACAATACTTTGCATTGGGTCTTACAGTCCCTCTGCAAATCACAGAACATGACTGTATCTACCCTTAAGAAGTTAAGGCACATGGGGCTGGAGAGATGGTTCAGTGGTTAAGAGCATTGGATGTTCTAGCAGAGGACATAAGTTCCGTTTCCGGCACCCCATGTGGTGGTTCATAACCATCTGTAACTCCAGTTCCAAGGTATTAGATGCCCTCTTCTGGCTTCTGAGGGTACTACATGTCTGTGGTACACAGACATAAGTGCAACAAAACACACCCATACACATGAAATAAAAATGTAGAAGTTAAGGTCCATTACAGAGAAAGGAACAGAGCAACTTTACCTGCCCTCCTCCAGCTTTATCAGCACAGTTTCTCTCCCTTCACATTTTCTCATTTAATGGATGTTGTTCTGACCCTCCTGTCTAGATCCTAGAAATCTCTGGTTTTGCACTACTCTATTAGCGTTTATTTTATGTGTATGATATGTAACCCATGTGTGCCTGGAGCCCACAGATGCCAGAAGAGGGACTAGGACCCCTGGAACTGCAGTCACAGATGTTGTGAGCTACCACATGGGTGTAGGGAATTGAACCTGGCTCCTCTAGAGGAGTGGCCAATGCTCTTGATGGCTGAACCATCTCTACAGGCCCCCTTACATTGTTTTTTTAATTAAGAGGGGGAGGGAGAGAGAGAGGGAGGGGGAGAGGGAGAGGGAGGGAGGGGATAGATGAAGGGAGAGGGAGAGGGGAAGAAAGTGGGGAGAGAAAGAGAAAGAAAGGGACTGAAGGGAGGAAGGGAGGGGGAGAGAGAGAGGGATGGAGGGGGAGAGAGGGATGGAGGGGGAGAGAGGGATGGAGGGGGAGAGAGGGATGGAGGGAGGGAGAGGGAAGACACACACACACACACACACACACACACAGAGAGAGAGAGAGAGAGAGAGAGAGAGAGAGAGAGAGAGAGAGAGAGAGAGCGAGCTGTAGAGGCCAGAGATCAACTTGGTGTCTTTCCTGAGGTGCTAATCACCACCACTTTTGTTACCGGGTCTCTCACTGTCCTGAAGCTCATGAAGTGGGCCTGGCTGGCCAGGGTGCCCCAAAGATCCTCCTTCTGTTTCTACCTCCCCAGTGCTGGTATTCTAAGCACCCACGTCTCAAAGCTTTTGTGTTTGAATTCTTGGTCTCAAGCTCAAGTGCCCATATTTTCAAACAACTACTTTATTGACTGAGTTATCTCCCTAGCACTATAATCCTATTTTCTTTATCCAAAAGGGTGGAACTTGACTGGAAATTTTACTTTTATTTACAGTGGTAAGATTAGGGGGGAAAGAAAAAGAATTGAGATTAGTAGACACTGAAAAATGCTTTCATATAGTATAGGAAAATCATGAAACCTCACAGCACCCTCGCACCCCAGACGAAGGTCATCTTTCCATAAAGCTTTGCGGCTCAGCTGCTAAATAAGATTCACAAAGCTGCCGCTATCCATGCACCACTTGAGTGAGATCATCTTTGGTTTGCCACACTGAACTGGCTGCCAAGTCCCTTCCTTTTTTCCGAACAGTAGATGGCTGCATTCTACACATGCCGAGAAAGCCCGATTCAGCATTTTCACCATCAGCGTCCATGGGCTACAGCACTTGTTCATCTGGGCAGCTCTAAGCTCTATCAAAAACCTCCTTGGTGTAAAAAAAAAAAAAAGTGAGGGAAACAGTCACCAAAAGTCGGTTATTACAAAACATAGGAAGAGTCAGACCCCAAGTTCAACTGCCCGTGGGAGGTAGGCTTGAATGCCAGTTCTAACACCCAGAAGAGAGGCATACAGACACTGAGACAGCCCAGACAAACTGCCCTGTAGGAAAACTTGAGCTTCCTTCATAGGTCATATAATAAACTCTCCTAATCACAGGTGTTCAATAGTTGAAGCACTGAGTTTGTGAGTTCAAAACAGACAACGGGAAGAAAGTGCTTTAGATATAGACTAGGTAAGATTGTGCTTGTCTCTTCAAATACTGGAGGTTTAAACGTGTTTTAAAAGAGTCTTCTATTGTTTTATTTGAGTATCAAGGAGCTTTCTTATACTGTGTGGTGTACCATGATCTCAGCTCTAGAATTTGAAACCAAAGAATGCAAGAGACCGCCCCTCTTCAGCCCTCTCAGACTGGGGCTAGTGTCCTGTTGTGACATTCTCTGTAGCATCTTTAATAAAATATACACACTATAAACATTTTTAATATGGAAAAGTAGGAAAAAATAAAACTAACCAAAGAAACAGATCGGTGGAAAAGTCACTGCAGGAAGTCTGGAGGTGCAGTCTATATTCTGGAAGCCTCTTAATGCTTTCCACATCTGCCGGGAGTTTGGAAAGAGCTCATTTTAATCCTAATATCACGACCAATGATTTTTACAAAGCAGGGTTTTTTTTTTTTAATAGAAAGCAAATAGATTTCAATTCAGGAAGCATAAAACCACTCAGATTAGAAAGTACCATTGAAAGGCTACATACACCACACCGTACCCCCAGGACATCCTCTGTCCAGTCAGAACCTCGTAATTTAGGTATTTTACAGAGCGCCTCCAACCGAGCTTATGCATCACCTTCCTATTTATAAGTAAGTGTCAAGCAACTGCACTGTTGAGATATAGCCTCAAGGGGAAAAGAATCTGCAGCTGTCAGTTCTTGGAGCAATGACAGAGCAACTAGAGAATGATTGTGACCCATCAGAGGTGCTGGACAGGTGATGAGCAGCTGCGTTTGCCCTGAGGACCAGAGAACAGAGTGCAAAGGGACCTTGGCCACAGCTTAGTCAGGCCCAGTAAGGTGAAGCCAGAGGGATTAGGGGCTGTGGGGGGAGGGGGAGGAGGTGCTACAAATTGAACTCACTACACTGATCACTGAAAACTAACACTCTAAAGCGGCAAACATATGTGAACGAGAATGTGAACTTATATATTAATAACCCTCAGTGTGTTTCAAGAACATATTAACTTTAAGTTTAAAAAAAGTGTCCAGCCTTATTGAGATGTAATTGTGAGTGAGTGAGTGAATGAGTGTGTGTGTGTTTGCAATATGTAGAGTTGATAAAAATATACATTGTAAACATAGCACAATCAAATTATTCATCACCTTACATAATTATTCTATTGTGCATGTGTTGAAAACATTTTAAATGGATACTCTTAGCAAGTTTCAAGTATTCCACATAGTACTGTTAATACTATGTGGAATCAAGTATCTTAGGTCTTCACTATTTGCTCATATGCAAAAACTCTCCACCCCTTGACCAATCCTCTCCATCTGATATCAGCTTAATTCCAAAAAATTTCTCAGGTGGTATCCCAGCATACAGCAAGCAAAACATAGTTATTGAACCACATTTATTCCAGGACTTGGAGGCTGTCTGCTGTCCTTTTGGGATAAAAACTAACAGAACTGGTGCTAAAGTGTTGCAATACACACAATACAATAGGTAAGGGATTACAAGGGAGAGGTCTAATTGAGGCATTGACATTAATGCTTTGTATCTAAAGCTATGCAAGAGAAAGAATCATCCTGTATTCATTTCAAGAGGTAAATAAATATAAGAAGGAATTACTGTGCAATTCCAAGTTAATGCTCCTGCTTTTTGAACATCCCTGTAATGAAGTAACCTAATCAATTATATTTTAATAACCAAGATATGAGGGCAGCCAGGTTATCAAATGAAAAGAAACATAGTAACAATCTTAAACAAAACAAACAGCACCCTTTATCACACAGCTATCATGCAACTCATTAGAAATTTCTGAACATTTCCCCTTCTCCTGCAGATAAAGGATTTTTTCCTCCTTATTTACACTTATTTCCTGACTATTATTAAAAGCACACTCATGAAATACATAGCAAATTCATAGTCCACAAATAAAGACATAAGTGGAAAATCAATTTAAAGATATGCAAACATGGCTTTTTATAGAATTTTAATGAGAATTTCTTAAACCTTTGTAAATATGTTTTTAACTCACCCATGTTTATGAAAAATGTTTTCCAGTACTTTACCACCATGTTCATTTTGTCGAAGGTCAGAGGATCAGTGAAACTAATATCCACTCCATATTCTGAAATACAGCCTAAAGAAATCATGTTAGCGCCAACCTTGTGATTCCTGCTTGAAAATGAAACACATGCCACATGAAGAAGTCACATACATACCTTTAAATTCTTCAGGTATTATAAAAACAAACAGCAAATATATGTTTTTTTTCTTGCCAGATCTGAGGGAAAAGCATTACAATGAAACAAAATCATCATTCAAAGAAAGTCAGACTCAAGAGTTGAACTACTAGGAACTGAACTATAGATGCCTTTAACTTGGAAAACTCGAAACGATGGAAAAATTTTTAAACTCAGCATCTCGAATCGAGGAGGAGTGATGTGACAGGCCTAAACCTAAACCTCATCCATATTTTCAATTTTCTCATTAGTTTAAAAAAGGTTGCAGAAAAAAGGACATTTCAAGACCACTATAAGAATAAAATCAGGGACTGGAGAGACGGCTCAGTGGTTGAAAGCACTGGTTGCTCTTCCAGAGGCTCCTGGTTCAATTCCCAGCGCCCACATGGCAGCTCACAACTGTTTGCAACTCCAGTTCCAGGGGACCGTACACCCATGGCAAAATGCTAATGCATATAAAATAAAAATAAGTAAATAAAAAAATAAAATCATCAAAATACAGACTGGGGAAAGTTACATAAAACTAAAAACTCTTTTAAACACATACATGTGTGTGTTTGAAAAAAGATACATATGTATAATTTAAGACAAAAAATAGTACGAGGAAAAGAAAGCTGAAATTTGAATTTTATCAAGTTTTTTTTAGAATCATAAGCAAGAAACACTGAATATTGATTAGAGATTTCAACATTAAAGAATTATTCATTTATAGATGTGTCACTGGTGTTGGGGCTTTTGTTGAGTCCAGTCTTAGACAACTATTTACTAAAACACCAAATGGATGAACTAAACAATATCAGATTTGCTGTGAAATCCACTCGCAGCAGAACTTTCTGGAAGAGGAAGATGTCCCACTAAGAGCAATCCAAGCTGCACTGAGGGCTTGGGAGTTCGCTGCTCTAGTCTTTCTACTTTCGTCCCAAACTAAAACGTCCTGTCCAAGAGTTAACCACACTCGTGTGTACAGTGCGCCAACTAAGCAAAAGCTGGTTCTTCAGCTCACAAGCGTGGGTCATCCAGGAAAAGCGGACCTCACCTGAGAAAATGCCTCCATTAGACTGGCCCAAGGGCAAGTCCGGAAGGAATTTTCCTGATTAATGATTGATGTGGAGGGCCCAGCCCACTGTGACTGGTGCCACCCCTGGTGGTCCTGGTTAGAATAAAAAAGCAGGCTGAACAAGCATGAGGAGCAAGCCAATAAGCAGCACTCCTTCAAGGCTGTTAGTTCCTACTTTGAGTTCCTGCCCTGACTACCCAGACAATGGACTCACATCAGGAAGCTGAAATAAACCCTTTCCTCCCCAAGTTGCTTTGGTCGTAGTATTTATCATAGCAATAGAACCTAAGAACCCCTGCATGGTACTGTTAGTTTATGTAAAAGTGAATGTATATTATTCTATATTCCATACTTTATCATAGATTTATCTGACTGTAGGAGGCTGGGTCCAGGGTCCCCCAGGAATACCCAAATCAGTCTGTGTTCAAGCCCCTTGCAAACAAAGGCTTTTAGTTAAGGGGCGGGGCAGAGGACCAGGAAGTCCAGGTAGCCTGGCGGTGGTGTCCATCTAACCGGCTTAGTCTCTTCCTGCCTCAGCCTGCCTAGTCCCCTAACCTCTCAGGCCTCTTAAGAGAGTCCCCAGGTGATCTCTACCAGCTTCCAAGGGCCTGTCCTGACACCATCTTAATTCTGCTTTCTCTGTCAGCTCTTTCCATAGGGGAGCCACGCTGTTTGGACCTAATCCTGTTTACATACATCCTGAGTGGTTCAAGATGCCGTGGGATCCCACTGGGAGAAAGTACCTCTCCCTCCATGGGACTCCAGCTCTCTGAAAGCAACTTGGGCATGAAGAAGCTGGGCTTTCACACAGATCTAAGGTAAAATGGGGGTGTCTGAGATGGTAGGGACCTGACTCACTCAGATCCCAAGAACCTCATCACACCCAGAAATAGATTCTAGCCACTGCCAGCTCCACACAGAGCTCAGGGTTCTAGCTTCAATATCCACTATAACTCTTAATAAACTCTACAACAATGTGTTATTTTAATGAGTTATTTTTTTTTAAAAAAAGCATACCTATGGGACCAATATCAGCATTATGTACCAAATAAATTTCTATGGCCAATTAAGCCCTCTGTTGTCACTCATACCTATTCCTTCTCAGGTTAAACTGTTAGTTCTTACAACAGCATGCCAAACTGGCCACATACCCACACTGTGAAGCTTCTATCCATGAAGACACGCTTCCCTTTAAATCGCAAAGTGGTCAGATTTTATGTCAAGTATATCAGCAAACTGTATCTTACAGATGCAAGAGATAGGTCTCAAAGGCAATTTTAAAGACACAGAGTCAAGATTCGAAATGTTTTACCTGATTAACTTGACAGCCTCCAGTTCCTCCACAGTTAAAGTGGAAGTCACCTTCAAGAAAACTATGTCAAAAGAGTTTGCAGCCAAAAGCGCTGCCACCTTCTTCACGTCGCTAATGGTCAGGGTAATCTGTGCTGTGGTGGAAAAGAACTTCTGGACAGAGCCCGTCAGGAAGTATCTTGTGGCATTTCCAACCAGCAAAAGGTCTAGTCGTTCCTGAAAGAGAAGGAAAGAAGCAGAAGCCGTATGTGACTACTACCAAACAAACTCAAGGGAGAAATAACTCAATGGCAGCCGGGCCACAGCACGTGAGGCCAGGTCGCTCTTCTTTGCCTCCATGCCCAGGGCTACGGTTGGGTCTGAGCATCTTGCTACTTCATTAAGATCTGAATGTGCTTTCCCTGTAAACCTCTCTTGTTCCATTAACAGGTAAGGTTATGATCCAGTTTCTTTTTTGTTTGTTTGTTTTGTGTTTTTTGAGACAGAGTTTCTCTGTAGCTTTTGTGCCTCTCCTAGAACTAGCTCTTGTAGACCAGGCTGTCCTTGAACTCACAGAGATCCGCCTGCCTCTGCCTCTCGAGTGCTGGGATTACCACCATGTTTCTTAGTTGGACTTTTCTGTTGGAAAATGTATTTTGTGAGAAAGTCAAATTAGCAAGTTCCATATTATTTATTTTGCTAAAAACACATTCTGGAGAACAAATTTTAAAAAATCTAAATTTGGTGCTAGAGAAATGGCTCAGTGGTTTTAAGAACCCTGGCTACTCTTGCAGAGGACCCAGATTCATTCCCTGCACCCAGTGGTGGCTTTCAGCTGTTGCTAATGACAGTTCCAAGGGATCTGATACTCTTCTGGCCACCATAGGTACCAGGCACACACATGATGCACATACATACATGCAGACAAAACATTTAGACAAAACCATCTCATAATGTTTTAAGTGAGTTTATAATTGTGTATTGGGCCTCATTCGTAGCAATCCTTTGCCACATGAAAACATGGGTTGGGCAGGTGGACCCTAGCCTCTCTCCATACAAGACAGCATCCCTCACATGAATATCTCCCTCTCCTCCATCCCCCACATACTTCTGTTGGGAATGCCTGGAATTTAAGATATTCATATGAATATCTTTTGTATTTACAATTAATATTTACACGTAATGATTTCTGTTGTCATTTCTTTGATCCATACTGTTCCTTGTAGCTCCTGCTTGCTTCTCTCTGGGATTCACTTTATTGAATTTCAGTGCAGGCTCGGGAGATTCTTCCAGCCTGACAAGGCTGTCACTACGCTCTCACAAGCAGTTAGCTGGTCTAGGCCTCTGAATTTTGAAGATGATGGTGCATCACCTTGTGATATTCAGAGTGGCTGTAGAAAGTACCAAGCAACTTTGCTTTCTTTGGGTGATTTTTATGTTCTTTAGCTCCTGTGTCCTAATAGTATCTGAGTACAAGCACTTACTTCTTCAACAGGGATCATTTTTCCTCTCTGTTGTCTTTCCCTCCTTGGGAATCTTCTTTGAAATGTTAGAAACTCCACGAAGATTCTTTTTCCTATTTCTCTGTGATTGATTAGATTGCATTCTCGGCCTACAGTCCTTCAAAAAGTACTAAATTGAATATGACTTGTGAATTTTTAAGGTTTTATATTTTTTTGGTGCTTTCATAACCTGTTGTTTTTAGAATGTGATAACATCTCTGAGGATACAAATTAGAATTTTACTTGTATCTACGTGTGTGCATTGTGTGCATGTGTGTGTATCTGTGTGAGGAGGTCACAGGACAGCCTTGAGTGTCATTTTTCCAGCAGTGTCTACCTTGTTCGTCAGGACAGGGTCTCGTGCTGGGCTTGGAGTTTCTAAGTATGACAGGCTGTCTGGCCAGGAATCCCCATATCTCTACTTCTCCAGAGCTAGAATTACATGAACATGCAGTCATGCCTGCTGTGTGTTCACGTGTGATTGCTCACGTGTATGCCTGCAGGTGGTCGGAAGAAAACCGCATGGGATTTCTTCTTCTGTGTCTCCCCATCTTATTTTTTGAGGTGGGGTCTCTCACTGAACCTGGAACTCGAAGATTTGCCTAAACTGGCTGACCAGTGAGTTCCAGGGGCTCCCCCTGTCTCTTCCCAATGCAGAGTTGTGGGGGGGGCGCCTCAGGCATGAGTCACTGTGCCTGGTCTTTACACAGGTGCTCAGGTCCTAATGTTCGCACGTAAGTACTTTACCAACCATGCTATCTCCTCAGCCTCGCAAATTGGAATCCAGGCATTGGTTTCTATTCTCTTTTGTCCTAGTCCCTTCATCTTGCTCTTTTACAAGTACTAAAACAAGGTTGATTATGAACAAAACACATCTCTTTCTTGTCACACTGGAGATAGGACAAGTCCAAGATGAAAGTGTTGGCAGGTCCAGTGTTAAGCGAAGGCATGATTTCTGGTTCAGGGAAGGCAGCTCTCTGATGGAGCCACCTTGGGCCTCTTTTACAGGAACACTAATCTTATTCTTGATGACAGACGGGCCCTTGTGGCCTAATCACCTTGGAACAGCCCCACCTCCTAATGTCAACACCTTGTAGTGAGGACAACAGGATGTTTATTTGGAGAGGACACCAACACTCCTAATAAAGCAGGCTCATAATGTTTGCCCAGTAGAGCTGCACACTTGGGCAGCTGCACCTACCTACATCCGGGAATCTTAGAGAAACTTATGAATCAACGACTGTGTGGCTGTAAACACAGTCCTTTAAAGGTTAACTGATTTGGGTCCAGTGTTAGGCAGCAGGGAACTGGAAAGCGGACTTGAGAGCAGAGACTGAGTCTGTGCCCATTCCTGGTCACACAGAGGACTGGAAATTACCCACACTGGGAGCCTCCTTCCCACACGCAGATCAGTTTCTGTACATCAGTTCACAGGTGTGTCCGGGAGGTAACCGCATCCCTGCTCTGGTCAGAGGAACAAGCTAAGCACAGGTGTTCTGCATGTAGCTGCTTCCCTGCCAGGTGATCACCCTCGGCACACGTGCCGCCCGTTGTTCCTGCCCCACCTCAGCATCTCTCCTCTACCGTCTACAGAGCTGTAGCTTTTCTCCATTGTGCGCATTTGAGCCTGTCGCTTTCGAGATTTCAAGTCTGACTGTGGGTTTTAGGTTCTGAGAGCAATGGCTGTGTTGGAACCAAGATTCCATCTAGAACTACACACTGCGTGGGGTGGCCGTGTCTCCTTAGGTTTTAACATAGAGTTGTCCTGCCCCTTTCTTTTGCAGTGATACTTACTTGTTGGAGGCTGAATTATTTTAAGTGTCTCCTGCTGTGGCGTTCAGAACAGAGGAGGTGGAGGAAGCATTTATACTCAATCCACCAGCAGGAGCCCATCTCACTCACCTGCCCCACCAACGGCAGAAAGGATAAAAGGGTCCACTCATTAATGTGTTCTTGTTTTTTGTTTTGTCTTCTGCAACCTGACACCAGCCTCCTTCACCAAACTTACTTCTATTTCCCTCAAGAGCCCTAACTTTTTCAAAACATAACCATAACCTTTTCCTTCAAAAATAACATTTTGTTATTTGAGACACAGCCTTGGTGTGGTCCCTAGGCTGGTTTTAAACACTCAATCCTCCTGTCCCAGCTCTTGGAAACTGGAGAATCTGGAGGCCCTTGTGGTCTGTTTCACGTCATTTGAAAGTCACACCATAGGTCAGTAGTATCTCAGGTGCAATCCATTAGTGTTTGTTGTCCAACTCTACTGGATCGCATGGTTAATTCTATCCCAGCCCCTTCCTGAGACCCCCTCTCCCCAAAGATGAATGCTGCTGTAACAGTGGTAAGTGGTTATGGGAACTGACTCTAAGAAGGTTATAGTTTTGTTGATTTTTTTTACAAATAATGTTTTAGTTGAAGCAACTGCCAATATGCTAATATAATTTATCTGATACAGATAGGGCATTCATAAAATGATTATATAATGTTTCTGTGGAGTGTCTCTGTGTGTGTGCATGTGTGTGTGAAAGAGAGATGTGGCATGTATGTGGCATGTGTATGTGGTATGTTTGTAGTGTGTGTATGTGATGCATATATGTAGTTTGTGCTTACGTGGTGTGTATGTGGTGCTGTGTGTGTGTAAGTGTTTAATGTGTGTGGTATGTACCTGTGTATGTGGTGGTGGGTGGGGGTCAAGTGTCTTCCTCAATCACTCTCCACCTTATGTTTTGAGGCAAAACCTCTCACTGAACTAGCCATTAGGCTAGATTGGCTGGCCAATGAGCTCCAGGATCACCCTGACTCTGGCTCCCCTCACCAAGCACTGGGGTTACAGATACATGTGCTGCTATGTCTGCCTTTATCTTGGTACTCATGCTTGAGCTGCAAACACTTTCCCAACCAAGCCACCTACCTCTCCAGTCCTCTAATTTTTCTTTTATCTTAATATAGTAATTTTTCTCTCACTGAGCCATCTGAGAACAAAACAAGGTGATATGAATAATGACACTAAAAACAGGTAGAAGTCAGGAGATAGGTAATATACAATAGGTATAGGCTGGGGATAATTTGTAGAATTTTCTGTTAGGAAGTTCAGTTCTCTTAGTCTTCTCAAACATCTTACCACTTTGTGCTCATGCTTAATTGTGCTTGATAATTACTGTCCTCATAGGTATTTATTGAGCCTTCGTACCAGGAAGAGGCAGTGCTAAGAATACAGGTGAATGGGGCAGCCAAACACCCTGTACACAGGGCTTTTCATTCCTTCTCTGTGGTACAGACAGCAGGGCTCAAAATCCCTGGGATGCAGAACAGTGCGTTGAGCCTTGGTTACCAGCCCATTTCCAACATCTGATGTGGGGCTAAAGGACCAAAGGCTTCAGGGCAGGAACCAGTATCTGCCTCTTGGTTCCAGGCACCGCCACTGGCTCTAAGAGACACGACGTATATCTATCTTCAAGGCAAGCTCACAGTGCAAGGGCCCATGCAAGGTAGACACCCCTATATTTCTTAAATACCAACCTGAGCACAAAACACACACACTGTCATTTCAAGCTGAGAGGATGGGAAAGAATTCCAGGGATGTGCATTCAGACTGGGCAGTGGAAACTCTTCTCCCCACTGCGGGAGTCACAGGATCAAAGAACAAAAGCAGCTGCCTATTTGAGCCTTGTCCTGGGTGGTACCGGTGTTCTAACTGCATGATTCTCCTTCCAGGCTCCCCTCCCAGAGTCCCCAGAATCTATCAGTCTTGTGGAGAAAAGTCAAGAGCTTTAAGGGACAAAAACATGGGGAGGAGCCTGAGGAGGTAGAGAGGAAACTAATACCGGTGGGAAGTAGCAGAATAGGAAACCATGCTCTGTGCAGGAGCCTAAGGTTTGCAAATGCTGGGTGCTGAGGCACATGGTACAAAACAAAGCAGTTCCAGAAAGATGTAACTGGTCCTCTTGTCAAAGGCTTCTTTCCCTGACCTACAAAGCCAGAGCCACAACACACTCAGGGTGTCAGCAGTCACACAGATTAGAACACCACTCAAGTCCACTACCCAGCAATGTAAATTTAGCAAATAAGGTATAATTAGCGTAAATCCAAGTGTTGACTCAGTATGCTGTTGATGGTGTAACATCGGAACACAGGCAATAGGAAGGTTTGCCAACGATGAGAGGAAAAAGAATGGAAAGTTCTAGCATATTCTCCTTTGCAAAATTGCCTTTGAACACATCTATTATTTCCACCTAAAGAACACAATTGGATAGATTCCATTTGATATCATTTTTTTCTGTTATGAATTCCTTAGTGCATTTTTAAAACCAATACATATTCATTGGAAATTTTTAAAAAATGACGAGAAAAAGAAACCCATGCTTTCTTAGGGGTGTGCCCTATTAACACCCTGCCACACGTCCTTTAATGACGGGCAGCTTTATAACCCCACCAGCACCAATGTCCTTATCTACCCCACCTCATTTCCGGCTGCATTCACAAAACCGCAGTCTCTACAGTTTTACAGCCCCAGATCTCCATCTGCAAACGGTGGCAGTCTAAACCCTTAATTAGTAACAGCAGGTGCTGAAGTGCTTAGAGCAAATCACTCCTACATTTTAGTGAGTTGTTATTTATGTCAGTCTTATCACGGGGTGCAGCGCCAACAATCAGCAGCGGCTGACTGGGCCTGCACTCTCAGAGGGCAATCACCGTCCTCCGGTTTCCCCGGAGACCAAGGAGGGATTTGGCTCTATCAGGAGTCTAACCAAGCTGCGGTGCTCGCTGAGGATCACAAGACTCCGAGGGGGTTCTCCATTCTCCTGGGTCAGAATCCACAATTATTTGTGTTCTAAATAATCAGGCATTTTATTCAGAATTCCTTTTTTGTGCAGCTTTGCTTAATCCTGAGCCGTCAGACTACTTTCCCTTAACGCTTTCGCGCGCGTACAAACACCTTACCCCCCGCCCCCGGAATTACCAAAACCCGTTAAACGACATACAGAAATAATTTCGTTTCCTGAAGCTTGTTCCTAAAGGGTCTGAAGATTAAGTAGTCAAAGCTTTCTACAGGTCTTAACAAAACTCATCTTTGAGTGTAAGAGACGCTGCTCCTATTTGTCTAGAAAGATCTGTGAACAGATAGTGCCAGCTGGCTCCGCCTTCTGGGGTGAGTAATGTTCCTCTAGGCATCTCTAGCCAGGCTTTCCCCCTATTTTGTTTTGTTTTGTCTTGAAGACAGGTTTTCAAACTATAACCCAGAACAGGCCTTGAATTCATAGCATCCTCCTGCCTCGGCTTGCATGGGGGCATAAGTCACCAGGCCGGGTTTCACGTTACTTTTTTTTTTTTTTTTTTTTTTAAATCTAGAATAGTAACCCTGTGGGTGGATCACCAAAGGTCTGATCAAAGTGCGCTTCTGGGACCTCTCTCTGCAGAGTACAGATAGACCCAGTGCGTACACTGGCAAGCAGGCTTTGTTTGTGCAAGGCCACCTTGGGTCGCCATCTTCGAAAGGCGAACAGTGCAAGGACAGGGACTCCGGAAATACATGCAGATAAATGCACGCTCCTATAGCTCAAACCTTCCCTGTAGGAAAACTCAAGCCGGGTCTCCCAATCCCAGGGTGGCCCGAGGTTCTGCTCCGGGCTTCAGGGTCAGGGGGTTCAAAGTCTGGCCTGGTGGTTTTCTTGCCTCAAATAACAGCCCCACACGGGAGCGCAGCTCCAGGCCCGTGATGGAGCCTCTTGAGTGCGCTCTGGTAGGGCTGCGCCTGCACGGCAGGACGGGGTGATGCTCACAGCTGCCTCCCCGACAGCTCCTACCTGTCTTGGCCTCCGGCCTAGCTCCCCACTGCTGATCAGGTCGGCCATGGCGTCTAGTGCTCTGCAGCTTCTTGGCGGGCCCGCGCTGCGAGGGGCGGAGCGAGGCGCAGGGAGCGCCCAGGGGCTGTGGGAGCGCTGGGCAGAGTGACGTGGACACCCCAGGCCTGCCACTCACGCCGCAGGCTGGCTTGCTCCACTACGCATGGGCAAAGCACCCTCTGCTGTGATGGATGCCTGGGGTGGCCCAGCCACTTAGCAGTCCTACAGATGCGCCAGCTTGTCCCATAAAATATGTTTGCCTGATGCCTGTGCATATGGACAGCGCTCGTATGGCAGTTTCTTTAATTCGGGATTTTGGAATTACTCTGTTTTGTACTGCAATTTAACACGTTGGACCCATTTTCTCAGCTGAGAAACTGAGGCGGTGAAGAAGTTTCTGGTGGCTGCTGACCAAACCCATTATAAGATCCTTCTCTTGTTATTGTGTCTAGGTTTTTCTAAGGCTTAGGAACCCATTTTGTGGCGACACATCTCACTGGGACACAGCACAGAAGAGCTTTGTGAGAGCCACCACGGTAGGCGGTCTGTCTCCCAGCAAACCCTCAGGGTGCCCTACGCTACTGTTGCATTCTGCTCCGGGTGGCTGATTTAGGTCATCCGAGTAGAGAAAAATAGTCCTGTGCCTCTCTGCTATTTGGATGGGGAAAGGTGAGATAAATCGTTTTTGGGGATCCTCCTTCGTCCATGATTCTACAAACAGTGGGCTGAAAATATTAGAGAAACAGGCCAGGTGTGGTGGCACCCGCCTTTAATCCAGCACTGTGGAGGCAGAGGGGGAAGGATCTTTTGAGGCCAGCCTGGTCTATCTAGTGAATTCCAGAACAGCCAGGACTACATAGAGACCCTGTCTCAAACAAACAAAGGAGGAGGGGAAAACTGCATCTTGTACTAAACTTGTACAGACCCCTCCTTTATTATTCCCTGAGCAGTAGAACATTAGCCACTATCTGCATCGTGTTAGATTTTACAGGGTGAGCATCTCTTCTCTAAAGCCTTCAGGCCTGAAACTTTTAACAAAGGTTAGGAATTTTTTTTTCTTATACAAATTGAGACATTTTGGAGGTGAGACCCGAATCTAAGCATGAGATCCAGACTAGGCAATAGTACAGAGACACAGCCCTCACACATAATGTACAATCGTGTTCATAAACACCGTATGCTCCAGACCCAAAGATGATTTTATGCAGGTTCTAAAAGTAGTTTTGCACCATGCACAGATCCCCATGTGTATTTGGATGTGGAAAGGGAGGATCATGTGACATCATGTCAGCAAAGGAGTTCCGAGTTTCAGAAGAGTTTAGATTTTCAAATTAGCTATGTTCCACCTGCAAAAGGATGATTTAAAGGATACTTTAAGATGTTGTTTATATGCAAAATCAACAGCATTTTATATAAGGGACCTGAATACTAGCAGATCTTAGTATCTACAGGGGTCCTGAAATCAATTCTCTGATTACAGAGTGAAATCTGTACATGTATGCATTTTAATAAACCCTACCTCTCTACTGCCTTCTAGCTCATCGGGGACTGAGAATAAGTAAATGTCTGTGAAGAGGATGGCCTCCTTCATCAGTATAAGATACGGGGCAAGGGGGCAGTCATACTCAGACTCTGGGGCCTGCAGCTACTTGGAACATTTTTCTCTTGAACTAACTTTCCTTTGTTCCAGGGGTCAGGAACAGCAACTGTAGGGCTAGAGTGACGAGCATAGACATATTTAGGCCGAATAAAAAGTGACCTTAAGATAATATGAGAGAAAGTCATTCCTGACGGGAGAGGTAGTTTTTGTTGTTGTTGCTTTGTTGTTGCTGTTGTTATTTTGTATCTAGAATGTGAAAGGCTAATATTGAGAAGAATCAACCTAGATGTTTTTAGCATCTCAGAAGAAAGCTTAATTTTGAAGTGGACAGCTACCTACTGTTTTACAATGGAACTCCCTGAAGGGGATTTTGCTGGACAGGCCTCTCCCCTGCCTGACAGTTGGCAACGTCCAAGGACACTGAGAACTGGCTTCCAGCTGGCTGAGTTGAATAATTCTGCTAAATATTCTGCAATGCTCAGGGTAGCCTTAAGAGGATCTGCCCCAAAGAGGTATTAGCCTTGGATAGCGAAATCTGCCATCAACCTATGCATTGTAAAAGAACACAAGCCATCGATTTCCTTTATTGCCTTTAACCTTCTTGAACTATTCTTGTGTCACTAGAGACAAATGGGCAGGTGACACTTTCTACAGTCCCTACAGCATCAGCATACTGAATATAGTACCATGACATAAAATATTGCCACACTAATTCTACATGGATAAATTAGAAAAATACACCTAAAATTACCAATTCAGTCTAACCTACAAGATGGCAAAGCATGTGAGTTTTACATGATTCTCCTAACTAAATTATTATTGTATTTTTCCTTTCATTTTTGGTTCTGGAGGTTGAACCCAGGGCTCTGTGTGCACTAGAAAGTATTATACTACTGAGACCTCCCTCGGCCCTCATATTTGCTCTTTGTTTTGAGATGGGGGAGGGGGTCTTACTAAGTTGCCCAGGCTGGCCTCCTGCTGTGATCCTCCTGCTGCATACCTACTATTACAGGCCTGTGCCACTGGGCCCAGCTAATGGTTTGTTTTTTATAATATGCATATAGAATAAAAGATTTGTTCAAATGAACTCTTGTGTTTAAGAAAACAAAACAAACAAAGCATTCACCGTTTGAAAATCTACGTTGGTGAGTCCTAGCAACTAGCACATACTGTGTGCCTAAGGTTATTGATCATCTGGCTAATTTCCAAAGCTGTCTCTTCTCAGAGATAGTGGGACTGAAGAGAATATTTTCATGAGACTATAACCACAAAGGCTAAAGCCAGAGAATTCACCAATTTCAGGCATTTTACTTAAGATGTTCCCTGTATAAGACACTAATGTATATATATAAACACATATATTAAATAATATATATGACTAATATATATCTTAAACAATAATATAAGAACATCTTATACCACCTTTGTAATATGCATGACTAACAGAATTCCACTGATTGTCAAATTCTGTTGTAGAATTATAAACACAAGTATTTCTGTTCTGTTGTGTTCAAACTTCTGCTTCTGCTTTTGTTTCTACCCATCTTTTCTGGCAGTTCACCAAAGAATAGCCAGGACCAAGGCTTAAAACAGAAGCCCGAATATGAATGCCTTGTCTTATGAAAATGCCCACTTCTCTCCCGTGCCCAACAAGGTCTTCTCATCTCTCAATCTCTGATTCCTGCTATCCTGACCTCTCAGCCTCTGGTCATGGTGTCTTCCTGCTGTTCCTTCATTCCTCTCATTCTCTTTCTGGATTTTTCTACTGTGTAGTTCTCTGCTGTGGAGACACCTTCCGGGCACTCCCATCAAGACTGCATCGTTTACCCTGGTGTAAATAACACATTATTTTGTCTTCTCCCAATCTCTAGAATAAAGACCTAGAAAAATGCCTGATGCATAGCAGGCATTGAAATATTTGAAGAACCAATTATAGAGCTAGAAAGATGGCTTAGCAGTTAAGAGCACTGGCTGTTTGGACAGAGGACTCATGGTTAATTCCCAGAACCACATGGCCCCTCATGACCATCTGTAACTCCAGTTCCAGAAATGTTTTCTTCTGGCCTCCCAGGGTTCCTGCATGTACATTGTGAACACACATACACCCTCTCTCCCTCCCTTTCTCCCCCCACCAACACCTCTGTGTGTGTGTGTGAGACACACACACACACATGCTCACACAATGAAAGGCACATCTCACACACACACATACATATAAAAATAAGTATATTTTAAGATACGGGCAAATTAAGGGCATTCCAGTAGTTGGCTGGCACTAGTGGACTTTCTTCATGTCTTTAAAGACGTGAGCCTATGATCTATTCTGTTTCATAATGCCACCCATTGTGCAGTGAGACACGAAAGACAAGATTTGTTGGAAATAAATTGCATAACCAAAATGAGTTTGTTATCCGAGTGACTGTGTTATCATCACATGACTAGGGCATCCAGGGAAGAAAAGGGCAGTTTTGTCCTTTCTACCCTAAAAATGTGCAAGAGCCTTTCTGTTTAAAAACTTAATTATTTTCCTCGGTGTGACAGTAGAGCCCACACTCTCATTCCCCCATCAGGCTTTTAAAACTCAGAGTTTAATCAAGTCAGCCAAATTAGTCTCTCTTCCCAGAAACCCCATGACCAGGCTGAGGAATTTCTTTGGTGCTGTGGATGAAACATATGAACCCAGGGAAGTCCCTAACCTCTGTGAGCCAGCTCAGTGACTTGGGAACAATACTGGCCATGTCCTCTGTGCCTCCTCAGCTAACTGCTCAATTCCCAATCATCCTCACTTCCACCTGAATTTTCCTGTGTAACTTGCCCTGCATCTGAGAGGCCAGACCCTCTCTTACTTGTATGTCTCCTTCCTGCTCAGTTCTCTTAACCCAGAAGTGCAGTTCTAAGAATGGTGTGGTCTAAGTTCACAACGCTTATCCACGAGCGCTCTGGCCTGTCCCTCTTGGATCTACCCCACAGCATGCACCGACTCATATTTTCTTTTGTAGCTAATCTGGGAAAACAAGGAAAAATTGCAAGGTATTCCTAATTCCCTCCGCAGCAGAGAATCCATGTCTCCCTGAAAATTAATCTGCTGAAATTCTGACTCTGAGGTGATGGTATTAAGAGGTGAGATCCTTGAGAGGTCATTGTGCCAGGAGGAAGGAGCCCTCATTAATTATATTAGTGCCTTTATGTAAAAGAGGCCTGGGAGAGTCCCTTGGCTTTTCCACACAGGGAGCACAAATGAGAAGATAGTCTGTAGAGCTGGAATCAGAGCATCCCCAGTCCACTGAATCTTCCAACACACTGAGCTTGGACTTGGCAGCTTCCAGAACTGGTAGAAATAAGATTCTGTTTTTCTTAAGCCAGTCTGTGACGTTCTGTTAGAACAACTCAGTAGGAACCCTCTTATGCCTCTGCTTGACAATCACAACTATTTTAGCATCATAGGGTAGAGACTGTTTTACTAGAATTCATATCCCAGTAACTAGTAAGTTAGTAACAAATACACACACCCCATAGGTTAAGAAGCATTTCCCTTAGGCAGAAAAAAAAAATCACATAGAAACTGATTATGCCCAGCAGAAGACTGTAATTGGTCTTGACAGTTTTCCTATCAACTAATAAACTAACTTTCGAAAGCAGGAATTGGTTCTAGTAAATCTACCTCATTTCTAACCTCAGAGCCTTGTAAGAGGGTACAGAACTAAATGGAAGTGACATTAGAACTATGGCTGAGGCTGTGTCACACAGGATGCAGAGTGGTCCCCACTCCCGGACAAAACCATGCCGCTGAAGCATGAAAGTCAGCAGATTCCTCAGAGTCTCTGTGGCTGTAGTGCCTGAGAGACAGTTTCAAAGGGGCTTGTTCTGCTTTAGCCACAGTGACAGCTGGCCTAAGCCATCAGGAATTTCTGTCACCAAAAATTCAGGCAATCTTAAAAGGAGAAATTTCTTGTCAATGGATGTTGGGGATAATACAAAGTAGGAAGGGGACATCTTGAATATATAGCGACAGGAGAGAAGAACCTACTGGACTAGTTTTTCATATTTATTATGAAACTTTCACAATACCTGAGTGTGTGTGTGTGTGTGTGTGTGTGTGTGTGTGTGTGTGTGTGTGTGTAATATAAAGTATAAAGATAGGGGTACAAAGCCGTGCTCTGACACTGCCAAAGATTTGAACTCTTAGATGTCTCCTACCATACTCCCCAGTTATAGTCTCTCTATTATTATTTACATTTACTTCTTTTATTGATGAAGCCAGGCAGGGTCGTTGGATAACAGAGAAAACCTTGTGTGGCGCTTCTGACACCTGAAGGTAGTTGCTGCATCAACAGAACACTGAAACAAGAGGCATTAACTCAGCAGCTTGGGGGGAAGTGGGGACCCCAGACAGACACAGAGTTTAGAAGCATGAAAACTCCTGTTTTTCACGGAGGACTAAGTACTCAGCAGGTGCCTAGACCCAAGAAAAGATGTTGGGGAAAATATTAGTAGTGAGTATACCTTTAAGTCAGCTGTCTTTAAAAAGTACAGCCAGCCTGGTCTACAGCATGAGTTCCAGGACAGCCAAGGCTACACAGAGAAACCCTGTCTTGAAAAGCCAAAAAGAAAAAACAAAGTGACTTTGAGTGCAAATAACCCATTTTCAAGGAAAACCTAGGAATTGAGAACTGCGAACGGTGTGACCATGTTGGCAAGTTTAATTGCCTCTAGGGTACCCACAGCAAAGACGAAACTGAGAAGAACACCGCAGAGGCCACCAGAACGCAGGCGGTGACAGAGCTCAACCAAGACTGTCAACTTTACTCCCAGGAGGAAATATTTTTAAATACTTGTTTGGTGACTCTCATGAGGAAGAGGAATGTACCAAAGAAACAAATTATGCTTGGAAATTATGACTATTATATATAGAATTCACTCCTCCTTTACTGTATGTGGTGTGTGTGTGTGTGCACGCGCACGCACGTGTATATATAGGTATGTGTGTATGTATGTGCATGGAGGCCAGAGGTTGGTGTTGTATGCCATCCTCAATCACTCACCATCATATTTTTTTATACAGGCTCTCTCATTGGACCTGAAACTCAAAATTCAGCTAGACTGTCTGACCAGTGACATGTAGGGGTCTTCCTGTATTCCCTGGTGCTACCATTACAAGGCACATCCATCATCCTGTGGGCTTTTTATGTGCATGCTGTGCATCAGACTCGGGCCCTAGTCAGGCAAGCACTTTACCAACTGAGCCATCTCCCCAGCCTTCTACTACTATGTAGATGGAATTATATCATCCAAAAAAGAAATCTGTAAACCTAGAAATTGACTCTTAAAGGGGATCTAAAGCCACCTCTGGGCACCACTGTTTGGGCAGAGGATGAGCCCTGGAAGGTGCGCATGCCCAAAGGGTAGCATAGCCCTTGGCACTCACTTCAAAGGTGAGCGAGATGTCTGGGAAGAGAGAAACAGAGTGAAGCAGAGGCTACTAAGAAAACTTAGTAGTGTTCCTACTAACTCAGGAGTGTTCCTCTCAAGAGAGTAGAGTCAGAGCTCAGTCAAGAAGTTCACCACTTCCCTGGGAAGAAGGTCTTCACTGTGCCTGCTGCCCACTGGGGTTCCACAAAGACCACAGACCAGTGAGGTTGTATATTCCTATCCCAAGTGAAGCTGTTCTGCATGTTTCCCCTCAGACATGGACTCAGCTAGCGTTGGACTATCACATTATAAAGTGTTTGTAGCAAGGCTTGAGAGAGCAGCATTCTATACAGGTATTAATGGAAATGCAAAGATATTCTAATTTTTTAAAAAATTTGTTCTAGTTATGGTCAGAAGACTTGAAAGTAGAGTTGGATTCAATTTTGAGTGCAAGTTAAGAATCCTCTGGCCAAATAACACTACTATCCATGGATGGCCTGATTTATCTGTGTGACTGTGAAGATTTTAGTAGATACTATTAGCTACTAAAATACCCAGTCCCTCTAAGATTTATTAGAAATATTGATTGGTGCAATATGAGTGAGAACAGGTTCATTGCTTTAGTAAGTAAAATCCAAATATTGGTGGCCAAACACAGAACACACACAAGGATAGATGGCTTTATTCACATAACCACCAAATGAGGATTAGCATGGTGAGCTTGGAACAAATCTGCTACCTTCAATAATTCAGGGACTCAAGAGTCTTCCACGTCGTGGGACTACTGAACATCTGGGCTTTGAGATTTGCTTCTTTGGGATGTGTACTGCCAGCGCTTCAGAAGCTGAAGCAGGAGGATGGCCAGTTTAAGGCCAGCCTAGTTACTCTAGTTCGCTTTTCTGTTGCTGTTATATAACACAGACCAAGAGCCACGTAGGGGGGAAAAGCTGTATTTGTTTCTTCTTTCCCGACCTAACTTACCTCTGAAGTAGGTGCTGAGGGTGATGCCGTCAGCAACTTCCAGGGCTCATTTTCTGAATGAACGTGGGTGTAAGAGGTGTCGTTAGAGCCCTTTTAAATCACTATACTACAGCTTCACAGCTTTTTTTTGGATAATGTACTTTCATCTATATAATAGCATGGGACTGAGGAGCTGGCTCAGTCAGTGAAGCACTTGCCCCACTGAGGACCCAAATTTGGTCCCCAGCATTCACATCTGTTTATTTTCTATCGTTATTGTTTATTTACTTATTTGTTTGGTTTTTCGAGATGGTTTCTCTGTGTAGCTTTGGTGCCTGTCCTGGAACTAGTTCTTGTAGACCAGACTGGTCTTGAACTCACAAAGATCTGCCTGCCTGTGCTTCCTGAGTGCTGGGACTAAAGATGTGCACCACCACTGCCTGGCAGCATTCACATTTTTTTTAAATGTAGTTTAAATGTTTACAGGAATGAAGCTCAAAAAACAACAACAACAATATAAAATTACACAAATGCAAGGCATCCAATAAAAAATTATATAATGGGCAGAAAATGAGTTTAGAAACCAGGAGAAAAATTAGTCATAGAAACAGACTGGATAAATGAAATAGAAAATAAGCCCATTAAAACCACGGCTATGTTGCCGGGCAGTGGTGGTGCACATCTTTAATCCTAGAACTTGAGAGGCAGAGGCAAGCGGATCTCTGTGAGTTCAAGGCCAGTCTGGTCTACAAAAGCTAGTTCCAGGACAGGTTCCAAAGCTACAGAGAAACCTTGTCTTGAAAAACCAAAACAAACAAACAAGCAAACAACATGGCTGTGTTTCTAATACATCCAGAGTGCATAAAAGAAGACCAGGGCAGGGAGGAGGCACAGCCAAGGAGAAGGATCTTGGATGTTTTTGTGGGTCAGTCCTAGAAATGATGTACGTGTTTTATGCTTAGATTTTTGTTCTGATTGTGCATGGTGATACATGTCTGTGGTGCCAGCATTTCAGAAGCTGAGGCAGGAGGTGGCAGTTGCCAGCCGAGGAGTTCTAGCTTAGTCTTCTGTTGCTATGATGTAACATTTAGAGAAAGCAGCTTAGGAGAGGGGAGAGCTATTTGGTTTATTTCCATTTCGCAGGCCATCTCTGAGTGAAGCTGGAGCTTGAAGCTGAGACCATGGAAGAATGGGGCTGGCTCACCCTTGTTTACAATCCAGGACCACCTACCCAGGAGTGGTGATGCCCATGGTGGACTAGGCCCGCTTTCATAAATTAGGTAGTCAGAAAATGCCCTACAGACCCTCCCCCAGGCTGATCTGATGGACAGTGTTCAACTGTGGCTCCCTCTTCCTAGATAACCAAGGTGAGCCCCTACAGTAAAATGTATAACAGGACCATGCCTCAAAGACAAAGACAAACCCGCAGTGACGACCAGAAAGAAGACACCAAAGGGTGTATCTGTTTGATATGGGGTCACTCATAATTCTTTACCTCTGTCACTAAACACAGCTGTGTGCTCCTGAACAGAGTTTCTAACACATACAACAATCTGGTATATATGAACTACACACTGGTAAACAGAGTGCTCCCCACCTGTGAAATATGATCTTCATGTGTGTTTCCTGGAGGAAGGGAACTGCTGGTTGAGAATAAAGCAGTCTGGGCTACAGTCCAGCAGTTTGATCACCAAATACTCTTTTCTTTTCCTCTTCTTCACTTTCTTGGCAGGGAAGACAAGACAAAGCCACGTGCCCCATTTTATCCAGGTGCTAACACAAAGAAAGATAATGGTTGGAAAACCAAAACAGATTTTTATGTTGTATTTTAATATATTTTCTTTGATTTAAAAAAATAGTTTAGGGGGCTGGAGAGATGTCTCGGTGGTGAAGAGCACTGACTGCTCTTCCAGAAGACCCAGGTTCAATTCCCAGCACCCACATGGCACCTCACAACTGTCTGAAAATCCAGTTCCAGGGGATCTGACACCTTCACACCAACGCACATAAAATAAAGTTAAATAAACCATAAGAAATATTTTTTTAAAAAGAAAAAAAATAGTTTAGTATCAAGTGGATGATTCTGCCCTTGAAGGAGTGACAAAGCCAAATTTATCCATTCACTGTGACTAAGCAGAGGGATAGATGAAAATAGACAAGACATTGTTTGCAGGCATGAGAGTGAGAGCCTTGAGAAATGCAGCAAGCCCTGTGCCTGCTCAGTTCCTCCCCATAGCACAGCACAGTCCTCAGGGAAGAAGGCACCACGCTAACAGGACCACTTCCTACAGCTGAGGAGGCAGGAGCTGGAGATAGCGGCTGATGTTGCAGAACCCCAAAGACTTGTACAAAAACAGAACGCCAAGTCTTCACAGGTTACCATGAAACCCTGCTGGACACCAAGGTACAAGGGGCAAAGCTGTGAAGCAGAATGTCTGCAAGTCTCGGGGTATCAAAGCTGGGGCCAGGCAGAGATAAGTGTCATTGTGTGTCACTCAGGGTATCTTTACCAGGGCCTCAGGCTAGCTGGTCTTAGTGACCTAGCTCATGGAGAAATTGACTCACTCCAACAGAAGTCCGAAAGATTAAGCAGAACTGTAAACAACTTAAATGCTCCACAATGTGAAATTACTAATGCCCAGTTCAATAAAAATTATATAGATATAAGATGCAGAAAATGATACCCAAAGCCAGGAGAAAAAATGGTCCCGAGAAACAAACTTAGAAAAAAGAGAATAAAGGAAGCGAAAATAAGTACATTAAAGTCACTATTATGCCTACATTCCGTTTTATTAATACAGTTTATTCTTTGCATACAATGTATTTATATTATACATAGCACACTTCCTCCCAGATCTCATATATATACAAATATACATATATATTCCATTGCAGCTAGTTAGTGGTACACATAAATACATGAATGTGGAGCCATCTACTGGAGAATTGTGAACCTACCAGGGACCACACCCTTAAAAGAAAATGGACTCCCCCTTCCCTGGCAGCTCCCACCTTCCCTAGCTCCTCAGCTAGGGGTGGGGCCCTTGGAGCTGGAATGATGACCTGCTTGACCTGTGTAGGTCTTGTGCAGGCAGCCACAGATGTCATCCGCACACGTGTGCACATATTCCACATACATACATACACACAGACGTAAGTCCGTCAGTTGTAAGACTCACATCACATATAGGAAGAAGCAAATGACACCTCTCATTAGATACGAGCTCCACTCGTTAAAACATGCACAGGAAATTTAAATTCCAATCATTCCTCCTATTAAAATGGGCAAGTAAGTTATATGGGTTTTCCTGGCCCAGATTAGTCACAAAAACCATCTAGATCACAAAAATCCCTAAATATGAATAGGATTCATTAAAGTTCATGGGTCTTAAAACAAATCTTCTCTTATTCACGCTCTGTTTACTGCTGGGCTGCAGTGTTCCAAACTCGTTGTGAGCTAATAAACAACACAATGTGACTTTAATGCCACATACTCAGTGGCAAGCCCCTGTGACTGAATAAGCTTTGTAGAACGGCATAAACTATACAATTTACCATAGTCATTTCATAGATGTGGGTGATAAACATGAGGTGATAAGATGTGCCCCAAACCCTCGAGGTGACCAGCAGAGTGAGGCACTGAGACCCACGCAGTGCACAGATGAGGTGATTGGGAACAGCTCAGTCCCACTTCCATACATATGCATGTGATCTGTGGTTATTGTGGTTAACTTTAAAAAGCTGAGCTACGTGAGCAGGACGTAACCTAAAATTGCATAAAAGTTTTATACATACACATATGAAATTTTAGCTAATGGCCAACTTAGAAGCCAAACACATAGTTGGCAGTGTAATCAAAGCAGATCAGAAAGACCCTGCAGAGACTACTAGAATGACATCAGCCTTCAGGCTCCCTCCTAGGACACAGTAAGAACCACAAGCACAGGTATTGGTGATTTGGAGTCACTGGAGACACATGACTTTTATGCAGTCAGAGGAATTGATTTTTGAAAGAGCAAAGAGAAGCTGCTCTTCCTTATCTATTTCCTCTCCTGAGAAATGTGTTGAACGTCAGCCTCCTAAACTGAAGATTCTGGATGAAGAAAAGATGGATAAAATAGAAGTCTGCCCAGCTCTGGAATCACGGGTTGAGTTTTGGAAGATGGTTTAATCTTGAAACCTTTTTTACTGGTCCTTTCTTGGCATTCGTTATCTTCTGATTAACTGAGTTGTATCTTCCACTGAAATAAAATAAGCATTGATCATAATTGTTCTGTCACCGCTGTCTGCAACAACAACAAAACAGTATGTGCCACATATGGCTGACCCAGCTCCTCCGGTCTGGAGTAAGGAAGTCTTCATTGAGATGTTCTGCCTACAGCCCAATCTTAGGCAACCATGTGGCATCATCTCACTGCAGCTATGGGGCAACCATTGCAAACGCGGACACACAAAGGGCAAGGCTCCAGAAGCAGCTCATCAGGTACCCACCGTAGAAGGCCCTGTCTAGAAAGAGGTGATGGGGACCAATCTGTTACTTACCTTTTAATTCAAATTAAAGACAAGAACAGGGACAATAAACTAATACTAGCACACGGATTTCTGTTCTTCAATCCGGTGGAATCTTCTCTGACTGACCTAGGCAGCTTTGTGAAGGTTGCTTCCTTGTGTTCTTCTTTGAGACAGCAGAGACTGCTTCAGCTCCAGTGCTTTTAAAACTGTCTTAGAGAGTGGTCTCAGCAAAAATGACTAAGCAAATACCTGTCATTTTCCTTCTATGGAGGGAAATGTTTCTTTCCCCCAGAAAAGCAAAGAGAAGTTGCCAAAAACAGCTCAAGCCAAGTACCTTAGAACTCTAGAAACCAAAAATCCATAGCAAATCTCAAGATTTAAAAAAAAAAAACCTTGGGGTGTTGGTGAGAACACTGAGTTATGCGGAATTTAATGTTCCCTAGCCCTACACTTGCCCCTTACCTCCAAGAAAACTATGGTGTGCCTATGGTAAAAACCAGGAGCCAACACATACTATGGGAACTGCCAATCACTAGTTGAAAAGCTCTTCTTTGGCCTTCTCTGGACATGGTCCAGCATGAACACTTCTCTTGGAGAATTTGCTGGAACAAACTGAAGCCATCATTTAATTTCATGGCTACTACTATTTAAAACTAAGCTAACCAGGAAAGTTAAAAGGCTGGGGTGGGGGGCACTGGATCTTCAGCACACCTGGGATCTGGGGCGCCACACTCAAATGTAACTATACATACCTAGACCAAGTGTGTTCTTGGGAAAGACTTGGGAAGGACCTAAGCTCTTGCCTCTGGCTAAATTTGAGGTGCTACAAGAGCAGAAGGGAAGGCAAAGGCAGAGTTGTGATTTTCCTGGCTGGGTATGGAGAGCCTGTCCAAACACATATGCTGATTCCCCCAGGAAGGAAGAGAGTTATTGATTCCAAGCACTTTAAATTTTTCTGCTAATTCCAAAGTAACCACTTAGCTAACCCAGTAGAATGTAAAATGGCCGCTCATGAGAGAAAACGCTAGCTTCCCAGAATGAAGTTTAAAAAGTGACCCTGTAACAGCAGCCTTCAGCCCTGGGGAAGAGAGAGCATCTGAGATTCAGAATAGCTATGTGATATTATATAAAATGCCCAGTTTTGATGAAATGGGAAAGATAACCAAAAATACAGACACAATAAAGCTAAAATTAAAGAGGGAAAACAAAGCTGTCAATAAAAGCTCAGTTGACAACATTAAAGGCTGAAACTACCATACTCAAAAATCAGCAGCAAAGAGGGGCAGGCAGCACCTCAAGATACAGCAACCGGCATTCATTTTCCGGCAAAGCAACCCATCAGCGAAAGGGATCACAGAAAATTAAACAGCTTCTGCATAGCAAGGAGATGGCCAGAGGCACAAAGAGAACCACCGAAGGGAGAAACTCCTGGCCAGGTATATTTCAGATAGGATATTAATATCTAGAATAGACAAAGGGATACAAATATTAACCCCCCCCCAAGCACCAAGACTGCGAGTTAATAAATGAGCCAGTGAACTGAACAGGTGGTTCTCAAAAGAAAAACGGTGAATAGAAATTTGAGAAAATGACTTTGAGATTCCATCTCACCCAGGTCAGAATGGTTTTCAACAGAAAAACTAATGACAGCAAACACTGATGGAGGTGAGGGGAAGATGAACCCTAGTTGTCGTTGGAGGAGGGATCAAGTGGTACAGCCACTGTGGAGAATGGTGTGGCTGATTCTCTAAAGACCCAGACTAGAATTAGCACATGAATTTGCTGTGCTACTTCTGATGCATAACCAAAGGACTCTAACCCTGTGACAGAGATATACGCACACCCATGTTCTCTGCTGCCCTGTTCACAGCGGCAGGGAAACAGAACCAGACTAGATGTCCATCAGCAGAGAGAATGCGGCACATATACACAATGAAAACTTAATCATCCATGAAAATGAAACTTGGGTGAAGATGGAAATATATTAAACAAGGTGACACAGGACTAGAAGACAAGTGCACATGCTCCTTCTCAGACATGGATCTCAGCTTCCAATTTTTATGTGTGTTTATCTGGAAATAGTGTGGATGCCAAGAAACTAGGCAGAGGCCTTTTGGGGGGAGGTAGTTTTGAGGGTATGAGAGTGGAGAGGGCATTCTGAGGACAGAAGACAACAGGGGATGCAGAGAGATGGGAGGGAAGAGGAGACAGGACCGGAAGGGACACTCAAACCCAAGGATATGTGAAAATGCCACAAGGAAGCCTGTTACTTCGTATTCAAATAAATAAAGAACACACATAAAACTTTGTTGGTAGTATCCATAGCAACACTATTCACAGTATCAGAAATGTATAAATAATTCAAATCCCCATCAACTGATGATTTGATAACCAATGCTCTATAAAAGTCTGGGATGCTAGCTAATTATCACGATAAATCTGACTGTGCTTAACGTGGATTATCTTGAGAACAGAAGCTGGACTGGTGAGCCACACCCTGCACACTCTCGTACGGCATAATAATAGGAAAACCCACAGAAATAGAAAGATTAGTGACTACCAAGAACTAGAGGGTAAGCGCTAACTACTAAAAGGTATGACCCTTCTTTGGGAGTTGTGGGTGGGGTGGAATGTTCTAGAATCAGTGGTGACTGTTACTCAACCTGGAGAACACACTAAAAACCACTCAGCTTTACTGTAACTGCAGATTGCTTCAGTTGTACGTAAATATATATGTGGGAATAACAGGTTGCAACATTGTTCAAGTGTGTTCAATAAGGTTTAGAAACCACTTTACGGGTATTGCATAAATGATTCCAGCACAACAGTGTGGCATAATAGTTGTTGCATGCTAAAGTTATCGCTCATACTTGTTTTTCTCCCTTTACAAATGGATTCTTTCTTATTTTACTTACTCTTTGTATTTACTAATGAACTACACATTGGAAAGGGATCAAATTTGAGAATATTTATCAAGTTAGGAGTTTTTCAAAACCCAATTCTCCTAGCAACCATCTAGTACAGATTTCACCCTCATTTTACAAGGGGATAAACTGAGTCTAAGAGAGACTATTCATGTAGAGCCACATTGGATAAGTGGTAGAGGAAAACTGATTTTCTGTCTGCTCCAAAGCAAGTCTGTGCACAATTTTATTAACCATTGTGCTTCTTGCTTTATTAAAAGAATAATACTGAGTATGCTGTTATTTTGACTTAGAGACTTCTGCAAGCTAGCTTATCATGAATTTTTCTTCATTTTTTATTCCCATTAAAATGAAATAAAACTGCACAATTCATAGAAAATATTGAAAATGGATAAACACAAATCATCCATATCCCTACTAAGTTGTTTTACGTTATACTTTTATTTACTATTATAAATATTTCTACATAAGATAGGTACTCGAAAATCTGCATCCTAGAATCATCTAGAATCTAGTAGAGCTTCTTAATGCTGGCATAGTTTATTGAATTACTGTAGTCTTAAGGCTGCAGATGATAGCTGTATTTCCTATATATGCTTCTTGTCTCAAAAGTAAGTTTTCCAGGCAATCTTTCCCTCAACAAGACACAATTAATGTCCCATAGATGCTTTTATTCGGGAGCATGAAAGAAAGCTCTGTCTTTCTCAAGGACCTTAGATATAAAACTTTCATCAACAAAGAGGAGGCTGCATAGCAAAGAAAAAGGAACGTCACAGTTGGTTCTTGGCTGAGTTGTTTCTGTGGTTTCCATCAACGTTTGAGTTCCTTATTTGTAAAGTCCGATTTTCTCAGTTAATGTATTCCATGGACCATAGTCCAAAGCTACCTATTAGCTTTGTAACTTCCAAACCTATTTCTAAATAGTATTTCCCTTAACTATCTTAGCAATCATTTATAAACAGCATGTGCAAGGGTCTTTAGAACAGATCTTTCAGTGAGATGGAGATAATCTTGTTCCTTTACAGATATAATTTCTTGAAGTCAGACCATAATTGGTGATATTCAACTGGGCAGAATCACTTTTTGTTTGACATTTTAAATAGAATTTCTCTTAACTGGGTCTCTCCTGGTACTCTGATTTATTCTGAGTGTCAAACAATGTCATAAGCCAGTGTTCAAACATTGGTACTGCAGATGGATGCTGCCCATGACCCAAAGGTCCGTGGGTTAAACATGATCCCAGGCAGTACTGGTGGCAGGGAGGCTGTGGGATCTGCAGGAGGCTGGGTCTGGCGGGAAGTCTTGGGGTCACTGAAAACATAACTTTGAAGCCAGCTGTGGGACCCAGCCCCTCTCTCTTTTCCTTCTCCCCCTGCCTTGTGTGTGGTGGTTTTGCCCTAGCTTGTACTACACCAAGCGTTAGCGTGCTGCTTGACGCAGGCACAGCACAGTGAGGGCAACAAATCCTAGACCAGAACCTTTCAAAACAAGGCTAAATTAACCCTTTTTAAAAATAAGTGAATTACCTCAGCCTCTGTGTTACAAACGCCAGTTGATGAGTACACATGAGAATGTGAACCGGAACAACATTAAGGCCATAACACCAGCTGACCACAAACCAGCTTACTCCTCCCTCTTTGAACTTTGTGTGAATGGAAGCACATTTACATATTCCTTTACAGAAAACTATGAGAATTATCCAAATGTTGTATAAATGGCATTTTATTACTATGACTTTTATAGTATATATGCATAGACATAACAAATATCCATTCCCCACTGATGAACACTTTAGGAATTTTCCACCTTTGACTATCATGGGTGAAGCTGCTATGACATCCACGTGCAGGTCTTATGGAGTAAATGCACCGCTGTTTTCAGAAGTAGCATTGGTGACAGACAGAATGAACGCATGAACAGCTAGAGAAGAGGATACTAAGCACCATTCCCGAGCAGCCATCTAACTCTGCACTCCGCCAGCTCCCGCTCGTGTCCTGGGGTCAACTCTGTTGTGAGGTACTTAGCCCCAACATTGGTTATATGACTCATATTTGAATAATCCACAAAAGCAGGCTATCCCACTCCATGGTCAGGTCAGTAAATTTAAGGCAGTCCAGACTACATGCATATATTCAATACCTCCTCAGGAAGATGTTCCTATTGGGTGGGATTCAAGGGTTGCTGATAGTTTCAGACAGCGAAGGTCTTATTGGTCCAGCCGCTTGACCACTCATCATTTTAGCAATCCGTTCAAAGATTAATAAGCAGCAATCTACAGTAGATAATCTCTCCAACATTCGGATTCATCAGAGACAGAAGGGATCTGGGTGGGAATGAGCAGCTCTGAAGGTTGTGAGGCAAATGAATGAGTTCCCAGCCCACAGCATCCACCTCCTACATCAGCACCTCAGGCTTGGCGCGGACCTCTGGCTGATGGAGGCATGGTACATGGTCACTGCTCCACAAGGGGGCAGGAAGGGATGGGTACCTTGATGATCTCCTTGGGCGTCCTTCAGTCAAACCTGATGAGATCTGCCAGGAAGCAGGTCCCTCAGTATGATGCCTTCAGCAACACATGACATCAGACTCAGGATGACGTGATTTCGGAGTTCACCCTCTGACACAACCAACCTCAAGAGTACTCAGTGAAAATCCAAACTCATCAGAGTCAACCTCTGGACATGTTTACGGTACATTGCATTATGAATACATGCATTAATGCAGTGCAAATAAGGCTTAACTTTCCAAGTACCTCTTCAGTATCAAAGGAAATTTCAAAGAAGTAGCAGGATATTTTAAAAAGAGATTTGGATTAGAGTAAAGGTAAAACCGAAAGGTAAGGGGGCTGTGCAGAGAACAGCTGAGACAGGAGTTACTATCCTCAGAAAAGACTGCCCAGGTGGTCACAGTTCCCTGTCCTGGTAAAGCCTTGCCCTTGGTGTAATAATGTCCCCCTGTGCCTACACTGCTGATCACTCTTTATGGAGTCTGGAGTGGTAGTGGGAGTTAGGTGGATGAGTGACCCTGGCCAACAGAAACCTTGGATGTTACGCAGCCAGTGAGCCTCCCCAGGAGATAAAAGCCTCACGTGCCATCAACATGCCATCGGAACTCATTCTTGGAGGGATTAAGAGTGTCAGTGGAGTGTGCTTAGACGGAATTTCACAAGGTGGCACCTAGTTCTCCAAGTCTTTATTTCAGGAGCCTTTTCCCTTGTGGATGTCAATTGTATCTTTTCTCTGGGACACATCCTAGCTCAAATACAAGTATGCCCTGAGTTCTGTAACCTACCATCGAGTCTTTTACCACCAAGATGGTCCTGGGAATCTCCGATACAATGATTTGATTCTTTTTCCATGGAGGTCCTTTGTCAATTTTTAAGATTTAAAGTACATTATAATTCCATGATGAACATGTGTGAAGATAATTAATTGTAATTTTAAAAAGTAATGGTTATGAATGAAAAATATACTTCAATCCATCTAGATGAGAATTGGGCAGAATTGAGCTACATCATTAGTCTTTCCCAAAGAAACCTGCCATAGTACACATCCTTTGGGAGCCTCTTGCCTTGACTGTGTTCAGGCAGGGTTGATTTGGAACTAACATATCTTGGTTTAATTTTTTTCAGTGTTATATATGAATATGCTCCCACACGTGGGGACAAGGTTATATAGAGAAGGATCTGGTGATATCATATTTCCTACAGCACCTGGAAAGTTCACAAGTATATAAAGCCTCAGAAATACCTCAGATTTCCTTTGTTCTTCATCATAAAGTGGCTGCATTTACATGGGATGGGTAGTTTCAACTGTACTGTGTCCATAGCAACAAACACGTTTCCCCTCTGGAAAGGTCAAGGCAGACCCAAAGAGTGTCTGTTATGTTGTTAGTGGTGTGGTTTTAACGCTCCCTGGGTGCTATGCAGCTTTCATTTAACATGTCACCGGGTATGGAGACTAACAGTGCTTCTGGGAGCCCAAATCTCGTGCTTATAGAGTGTGCGGTCTCTTCCCATGTGCGTTTTTATACACCGCTACAAGATCTAGAATCTCAGCTTCCAAACACCTGTCGTGTGAGCGCCGTTCGCGGGCGAGTATAATTAGCTAGCGAGGGGAGATCTACCTAGACGTACGTTTTCACCAGACTCTCTTTCATTCTAGGCAGCGGATCCATCTGTTGCCTTTTAGAAACTTGATTTAAGCCAGAAATCTGAAATGCAAAAACAACGTGTTATTTTCTTCCTTCCCAACTGATCTGCAGGTGAAAAGCATCCATTTTCACTCAATTTCTTTCACGAACATGTCTCCTAGCATGTGTAGAGGCTGCTAAGAGTGACAGGAAGTTCAGCCATTTTCTAATAGGACCAACCATTTAAGTTTCTGTACAAACCCCCTCTTGGCCCCATAGTCCACGTGACTTTTAATTTACAGAGAAAGCTTTGAAGACCAATCACTCATGTGTGTGGGCCACTAAGAGTTTCTGTAGTAGACATTAAACATACATAAAGCACATAGGCCGCCAGCAAGTCAGAAAACACAAGGAACTCTACATACAGTGCTAAAGCAGAAAGGTAAGATAATGTTAAATATTACATCTTTGTTGTAGTTCTTCCAGGAGAGGCAAAAGAATGCCTCAGGCGATTCAAGTACACTGGAGGCTAATCAACTTTCAGATGGCCACCGAAGCCTTGAATGAATGAGTTCCTACATCAGGGACAAAACTGGAGAGAAGAAACTCAGTGATATAAACCAAAGATAAGAGCATCTGAGGGAACAGGAGAAGCACGCAGGACATTATGTCAATAGTAGGGAGACCTCCCAAGGCAGTCAGTGAAGATCTGTATGTCACGGCCACCAGCCTAACAGGTTCAGTGAGAGGCCCTGTCATGATACGGCAGAGAGTAAGACACCTGCCGTCCTCCTCTGGCTTCCACTTTTGTCGGCAGACACCACCCTTGAGCACAAATGCAGCACACACACCCATAACACCATAGAAATCAAAGAGAACTTAGAATTTCTGGACAGGCCAACAGACCCAGGTTGTCGCATCTGTAAGCCCAAAGCATTTCTATTTAAAGCTCTCACACCCTTCACTAAAATCCTATGTTGTTCAGAACAAACACCAAAACTTGAATTTATCAGTTCTCATAACACTCTGAGAAGCTAGTCCTGCTGCAGTCTTTGATAATTCCTTGTGCCTGTGAGTCCGTGTGAAGCAGAATCTCTACACAGGGTGTGTAAATGAGGAGACCTCTGGCGGGGGAGTCGGTTGCCACCAAAGCACGCTCATCCTGGTTGTTAGCTGCAGGTTAGATATTAGCAGGCTGGGAAGACCCAAGGCCTGGATCCTCTCTCATAGTCAACATCTTTAAACCAAGAATTAAAGCGGACTTTAATTACTGACTAGAAAAGGAACCCAAGTCACATCTTTGACCTTGGAAGGAGCCTGATACCTGAGCTGCCCGGAGGGCCCTGAATGGAGACCTAAATCTGGCTGGAGGAGTCTAACCCTTTATAGGGTTACTCTATCGCAGGAGGCTTTCTGATAAAGAACAGAGACACACCATTGCTTCCTCCTATAAGTACAGCTCCAAACAGGACTGTCAGTCGCCTGGACAGGACAAAGCCCCTCAAGAAAAGCTGCTTGTTCTGGAGACCTTAGAAAATAGTATAATGGCTGCCTAGCATGTAGGGTCAGGTCCAGGGTCTCTTTAGTCATTGTCTTCTCACACGGCTTGAGAGTGTATTTACTCTGTAATAAGCCAGGCCTGCCCTCTACACTGCTCTCTTTGTCTAAATTCTTCCCATAGAGGTCACAGGAAGGAAAGCAAAGACTGAATCAGGTGACAAAGCCGGTGGCTGGAGGAGCAGACAGCCAGAATGAGCACTACAGACACCTCCTCAGCAGACTGAGCAAACACAGCTCCCACAGGATCAATTATTTATGCATTCAGTGTGGGAAGAACAAAACTCACCCATTAACCTTCCCAGGCACTGCTGTCTGCGCAGGGCCAGAACCACCTTTGAAGACGGAGATTAGCAATTCACTCTAGAGTGAAATCCTCATTAACATTTATGCTGGGGGCAGGATTAACGCCTTCCTGGAAAGCTGTTGGCTTTGATTGCACATTCAAGGAGTCTACACAGCAAGGAGGATGAGCCAGCTAAGTGACTGTTTTTTTTTTTTTTAAATAAATAAAGGTAAATGGATGTTTCAGGGGCAGAAGACTTTCACTTTTCACCTTAGACAAAATCTTCCAGGGTGTTTTTCATGAATGGATTTTTTCCCCTAGTAATAGGCTTTTTATTATCAGTTGTGTAAATGCTTTTGAACACTGGCTATCTGATGGTCTGCGTAGTAAACAATAAGGCAACAGGAAGAGTCAGGCAAACACATGTGTTCGCTACAAGAGACTCAGAAGGCAAGTAGAAGCCCCATCATAGAGCAAGAACCTCAAAAGATCAGAAAGGAACAGGGAGGTAGCATCCTCCAGTTGCTGGAGTTTAGAGCCCTGACGTGTCAGACATTTCACGGTATGTGCTCTTCACACGCAGGGCTCTCTAAATACTCCATCAGACTGGGAGACCGACGACAGTATCAGATCCTTCCTCAAGGGTCCAGAAAGGTCATACAGCAAGTTGGGCTGGGGAGACGTCTCAGGAGCTACGGGCTCAGAGATTGGAAGCATGAGGACTTTGGTTCAAAATCCCAGGCATGGCTCTGCCCCCCACCAAAGTTCAAGCTGGAAAGAGGAGACAGACAGATAGATCCCAAGAGCTTTTTACACAGTCAACCTAACTGAAATGGTGAGTTTCCAGACTGTCTCAGGGCAACGAGGCAGAGAGCAATGGAAGACAGCAAGTGGCCTACTCTGGCCCACGTGTGCGGGAGCGCGTGCGCACGCGCACACACACACTCAAACACACACTCACACACACACATTCACCTACTCACAATTTTAAAAGGTAACACAGCAAGTAAATGAAGAGCTGGAGTCAAACCCAGTCTGTTGGGATTCATAGTCTGTGGTCTTTCCATCAAGTCAAGGCCTCATAGAGAAGTCAAGTGTTCACAAGAGACTTTGAGATGGAGTGGAACAGGCTTGGATGTGGAAGAGTGTGTCCCAGGCAGAGTGTGGAGTTAGAGAATGGACAGGAGGGAGCCTGTGCTGTAGGCACAAGCCTTGCTTCCCAGACAAGGCCGAGGACCAGGAAGCTGGCCTGGATTGTTTCCCTTGGCTGAGAGGTGACAGGGACTGACCAGGAAGCTGGCCTTGATTGTTTTCCTAGGCTGAGAGGTGACAGGGACTGACTGTCGTGTTTCATTTCCATTCACCTTGTTGACACGAAGCCCCAAGCATCCCTTTGCCACTGTACTTCTGATTTCCATTCTCAACTTCCTCCCATACTTGGCCTTTGGGGCTTCAATCCCTACACCTAGCTCCTCCTCTGAATTATTTCATAGATCATTCTCAAAGTTTTGTACCACTAACTTTGATCTTCATGTCCCTAGGTCCCCGACCTCCCTGTTTGCCTAGCTGCAGTCTCCTTATGGCTTCAGAACTATGTCCTGATCCATCTTTTCTTTTTACCTTACTCATAGTCCCTACTGTATCTCATTCTTTCATGTGTCTGCAATTACTATCTGTGGGCCAATAATTTCTAAATTTCTCTTGGCAATCTAGAATATTTTCCTGAGATTCATACATCCATCTGATGTCTGGATACTTCTGTTTGGATAATATTTACTGAAAACTGAATCCACATCCTAATCATAAAGTGCATAGCAAATTAAAGTTAATATAATTTAAATATGTAAGTAAGCATCAATTATCAAGGTGTATTACATGCTGAATGATGTGGTGGGTGTAATAAGCCACTAAGATGAAGACAGTCCTTTAAACCATGAGGCAACCTAAGTCACCATGGCAATGTAAAGCATGACCTCTGTAATGCCACCAATGTCACAGATGAAACTGAAAATCCAACGGAAGCCTTCAAGAGTCAGGCACACACAATGTATTGATCGCTTTCCACTGACGGGTGCGCTTGGCTGGGTAGCTCAGACCCACCACCAACAGGAAGTGACACGACTGGACTTTTATGACACCTGAAGATTACCACTTTATCTGCATCACAGTGATTACAAGCAAACTACACACAGTTATCTTTTAACTGGGAAGACCATTTCATCTCTGTATTAAAGTTATGTCTTTTCCTTTCCACCTACCATATTAAAAAAACCCAGTCTGTTTCCTTCCTTAATTTTGACATTTGTTTCTCTGCCAAACAAACAAGAATGGGAAAGCAAAATGATCGATAGCCAGAGGAAATGTCTAGATTTGCAATAACGAGTTACCTGCGACATTTCCGCGATGTATGTCCGGCGCTCGTTGTTGGTCCTGTGGTACGCCTATTAAAGATAACAGGTAAATCCTGTGTGAGAGAGGAGTATCCACAGTAACGGGGTCATTACCACGTCTGGATTTATGTCTCCTACTTTTTATACCAAATGAAATGGTTTTGTAAAAACCTTCCTGATTGTGAAGGCGTTCATAGGAAATACTAGAAATAAATGACAGCTTCAAGAACATTGCTTCATATGGAATGAAACCAACCTTGGATTCCTGCTCAAGTTTAAGTGCGTAGTCTTTCACTTGGTTTTCGAGACTCCTTTTTTCTTTTTCTAGTTGTTTGAGTAATGTGTTTAAAGATTCCTGAAAATATGAACAGTGAATTTTATGCACATGGAGTTCCAAACAACAATAAAATATTTATTAAAATCTTTGCCAGTGAACGACTGCTATAGGCAGGCGTGACTGTGACTTCATGCGCTACACTACGTAGTTTGAAAGTAACAGCAATAATACATAAACTGAACTCTGTTCTGTGAATTAAATACCTTCTTGGTTTATTTCAAATTAACCTGCTGTCCCAAAGTCCCCAAATTGGATTAAGACTCAGAACTGCACCTCTGCATGGAAGTTTCTAGTGAAGGGTAAAGGGTTATAAGATCTGAAGAGAAATCAGAATATATATATATATATATATATATATATATATATAAATATATTTTCCACAGATGACTTCATTTGGTTTGAATCATGAGATAGTCTGTCTTTCTGTTTACTGTAGGGAAAATTGTAGCCCTGGGGGTTATGTAATTAGACCAGAGATGTGTGGCTGGCGAATGAGAGCGCTGGAAGCAGAACCCAGGTGAGACGGTTCCCAGGGTCGCACACTCTGAAGCTGTCAATCACACAGCTGCTGCCGCTCCGCTCTCACGACGGGGTCTCCTCTGCCAGCTGTATGCTTTGTGTCTATTTTATACACCAGTGTAAATGACCAGACACCAGGCATCCACAGGGAGAAAAAAATTGAAGGCTCCTCTCCCCCAAAAGAGGGGATGAAGCAGATCATGGTGACTAAGATCAGTAACACCATACATATTGAAGAGTTAGAGAAACGCATGGCGAAAATGTATCATTTAGATCTGCCAAAACCACTAGTTTCCAGTAATGCGGGCTCCCGCCCACAGATGAAAAGGCCACTCTCACGTCTATGATGTTCAAGAGAAGCTGCAGTCCAGTCCTCAGCGAGTTTTCCCCAGAGGCACTATCGCAACTTCCTGGGAACCCTCTATTTCCAAACTCCTGTCTCATGGCTCCTTTCCACAGTATCCTGACTGTTAGGGCACATCGGTAGCATCATGATCGGGCCTTAGAAACCTAACTGTCACCCTGGGCTGATCAGTTGGTGTCATATGTATCAATCGTGACAGATCTGCCTGCTATACAGTGTCCCAGACAGGCATGACCCACCTTTCTGTTTTCTTATGTCACTTTCGGTACCATTGGTTTTATATATAGCCCTCTGTGAAGTAGCTGCCAAGAAGGGATTAGAAGAGCAAAGATCAGGAATATCCCTGTGAAGATGGGGGAGGGGAAGCAGGAGGCTGGGAGAGCGGTCTCAAGGTCTCACCACAGTGCAGGCAAAGCAAGTTGGCTGGAAGCAGACTCATCCTAGTCCCTCGCGCAGCCTAAAAAGGCTTAGCAAAACTAAGGAAACTTAAAGCCCAATCAGTCAACAACGGAATCCCACACACGACGCCAGGAATAGCTCTGCCTTTGTCTCTTTGCTGCCGCCATAGTTCACAGGCAGAGAACAGAGCTTTGCAAGTGTGGCCTCAACAGAGTTCAAAGTCTTCTATCAAACGATGTTCCTGCCCCAGGAGTCCCAGGTCCAATGGCCTTGTGAGGTGGACCGGGCTGGAATTTCCCAGGTACAGGGCCGGAGATGAGAGTGGATCTCTGCTTCTTAAAATACACACAGTTCCTTTCTCAAGGCCGTGTCTCACTCTTACCTCATTTCTGAAGCTCTGAGGGCCAGAGCTATGGCATTTTTATCCAGAAAATAGTCTCCTAGCTGAGGGAAAGTGTGCCAGCCACATGAGGTGGCACCAAGTCCTGAGTGGTGACTGCTCACTGTCTCGCCCTACCTCTCCCATACCTGTTGCTTCCAAGTCCCCATGGATAAGTCTGGAGCCTGGTTTCTTTGTCACTTGGGTCCCTCTCTGCATTCTGTTGTCCCTTCTTCAACTGTCTCATATGAAGACGGGTCCTTCAGCTATGTCTTCCAAAGTGTCCTTAGGTCTCTTGCCTATGAATTTTTGTCCTCCAGGCAGCAAGTATCAGCTGTCATTTCTCTGCTACCAGATGTCACACTGAAATCTAAAAGCAGAGCCCTGGGTATCTGTTCGGAATCCTTACTGGACTCTTCAACTTGGCTCAACGGCCGTCTGGTTTTACATACACAATTTGTGTCCTAATAAATTCATTTTCAAATGGCACTAAGCATGATTTTCAATTTTGCATTGGCTATTGGTTTTGAATAGACGAGAGTAGTTTATGAATTTTTAAGACCAGGAAATAGAGTGTGCGTTGGGAAAGGGAGTACGTATAAAAGTGAACTGAAAAAAAAAAAAAAAAAAGAAAAACTAAAGTCTTACACTTAAAAAAAAAAAAGTTCTGGCAGAGCCCAGGGTCTAGACAACTCTGCCTTCACCTTCCTCGCTTGCTCCACAGCAGGGAGTCTTGGGTAGAATGGACCGTTCTACTCCAGCGCACCTGAGAAGCACAGCAGTATGGCCATTTCGGGACCAGTGGACAATTTACACCCAAACTAGGACTCTTAACTAAATTATGCTTGAATTGTATTGTTCTTTCTTTGGTTGACTGGGAACTCATCTCATGTACTAAACAGCAGCTACAGACCAGCTGGAGGTTGGCGGTATCGCCCTGACTTTCCTCACTACCATCTCCTGTCTGCTCCGTGGCAGGGCCACACAGAACGAGGCATCCACGTTCCTCTGTCAACCTCGGCACTGTGCCTACAAGTGGCAGCAGCTGTGTGAGCCACGATTCCTGGGCTGCATCTTTCTTCCCTGCTTTGAGCTGTGTATCACACACATGACATACTTTAAAATTATAGTATGGCTCAGACAGGAAGGTCTGCTGTGGTAGTCTCATGGGAATTAGACCAGCAGTCATATTAACTACACATTGGAGAAGACGAGAACTCATCTGGATTTCCCTACAACACTACCACCATCAAATATCCTAGAGTCTAGACCAGTACAGAAAAATGACTGTATACAGGGGATAAAAAGCTTTAAAAGTACTAAATTATTCTTAAATAACTTTAAGGTCCATTCTGGGTTTTTATTTTTTCTTTTTATTGATGACAAAGTAAACTGGGTATTAGGAAAGTGATTATTTTTATCAGGGGGCAAACCCTGCACCACTTCCAAGCCACAGCAGACACACTGTGATGCTTGTGATGCTCCTGAGCTCCCCAAGCAGCCAGTTCCCCTCTGCATAAATCAATGGCCACAAGCCAGAAAGCCATCCAGTGAAGACAAACCGTAGCTAGAGCTCTAGAAACCGAATCATCGGAAATGACACAGAGATTTCACACTTCTATCAAAGAACTGCTTTTGACAACAGTTGCTTCTTCGCATTCTAACTGATTTCGTTTTTCACGTACGTTCTTGCTTTCAAAAGGTTGCTTCTTGAGAGTAGATTGAAACAGGAGGTGAGGAAAAAGAAGCTTCAGGGGGGGCCATGTTTACATACATGCAGTAAAACAGACTTCGGATTTAAATAAGAGGGGAAAGGCCTGCTCCACCATAACAGACAGAAAGGAAGCCAGTCACCTGTGGTCTTTCTCAAAACTAATGTGAATTCAGCACCAGCAATAATAGGCAGGGGCGGGGAGGCTGCAAGCTAGAACATCCCACGGGGGTTTTAAGGGAGAAAAATGGCAACGGGGCTTAGTTAACTGACTATGGCAGCCCCCAGACAAAACCAGCTCTGATGGAAAAATAAAGATTCTTCACACTGAGCCTACAAGTGCTCCCTTGTGAGCAACCCTGCTTATTACATATATGTATCACATGGCCATCTTTTCTCTCTGGTTTGAAGCTATGCACCTGCCCATGAGCAAACTTTTGTTCTTTGGGGAGAATGCAAATTAGGGGGGTACATAGGTTGATCACAGGCCCACCACAGTCAGGCAGACAATGGGAATTCTATATTCTGCTTCTCAGAATCCAAGGTCCCTTCCGTAATCTTTTCATGATACAATTCTCACATCAACTCAATGCATTTTATACAAAGTATACATGTGGGCATCAATAAGGCTGAAGAAACGACATTAGCATTCAAACCAACCGCCATCAACTGTGAGTACAGCTGTGGAGGAAGCACCTACAGCCTGATGGTCTGCAACAAAGACGGAGTCTGAACCTGGGGCTGCAGAGATGCTTTTGTAGACGACTCACTCTTGGTTCCCAGAACCCACATCAGGAGGCTCACAACTGCCTCAAACTCCAGTCCCAGGGAAGCCGCCTCCCATCCCTTTGTGACCTTGGACTGGATCAACAGCACTCATCTCTGTGCTTGCTCCTCAGTCCTTGGTGAGATATTTCCATGAACAAGGTCCTGTTTCTTGCTCCTTGTTGCTAGATTCCCAGCCCCTGCGGCTCAGAAAACTTCTCCATGTTACTAAGAAGACTTAAACATTAAATCTTCCCGATGTAAGCTACAGAATCTTTCTGAGGGCAGGTTCCAGGCATGAAGAAGCAGGGAACCAGAGATTTTGCTTCTGTAGAGAGGATTTTGCAGGTCACACTTCACCACGGATCCTATTAAAAGGCTAACTAAGGGCACTTAAACTAGCTATAGCAGCCATGTCTAAAAGAGCCACAAGAGGGCAGTGTGAGCCACCACGGAGGAGAAAACCTGGGTTTTCCTGTTTCAGACAGAGGAGGGAGAGATATTTTCCTGACCTTCCAAGGCATGCGTATTGAGAGGTCAGAGAAGACAGAGATGAAAGCAAACAGACTAATTTCTCCTCCATCTGTCATTAACAAAAATGTGAGGTTTCTCTGTGTTGGTCACTAAGGGATGGCAGTTACCCCAAGGAAAACATCCATCTGTTTGCAGGTCCCCCAAAACCTGTGTATGCACACAGTGCTCTGCCTGTATCTGCTCAAAACATGCTTGTTGGTTCTGAGGAGCAGTTAGCACTGCATGGCGGATGGGAGAGGGCTAGGCAGGGTGGACAGCCGCTCTGCACTCAGTGTCACCTCTGCTGTAAAGGACATTCGGCTTTATCTCACTTGGTGTCTTGAGACTCAGATAAACAGTAGGAGATTCATCTGTGTACCTTGCATGTTTAATTAAAGACAAATTACAATCACAATGATCGAATCCTGCAAATTCAGCGGAGTATTATATTAACACTCTTCCCCCCTCCAGAGTATCTTTTTTCTTTCAGCAAATCTCTATGCTTTTGTCTGAGTTATTTTTCAAGTGAAAATTCAGCATGGGCTCTGAGGGAAGTCTGTCTCTCAGTAGCAAGGACTCAGCGAGAGTCATGACATTAGGAGTCAGGCATTGTGCTGGCCTGCCCTGTCATCTGGCAGGATGTGCCCAGGCAGTGCCCTGGCCAGCCCCGGGTCCTAGATGTAAAGACCCCCTTTAAGAGACGCTCTGCCCACTTCCAGTCTCTCTCTCTCCCCCAGCTTTCACCTGGAGCTTTTCTCCTTTTTCAAGGATAAATTCAAATGAGTAGAAAAGAATTCATTCAGGATGACAGGAACATTAAAAAGGGGAAGAATGTGAGAGCAGCATCGAGAAGAAGGGATGAGAAGGCCCAGGGAAGTTTTGTGTCGTCGCAGGGCAACCTTGGTCGCTCTGCTGCTTTTGTGTGTCCTTCTGTATCTGTGTATGTTCCTGTGTACACAGCTCTGTCTACATGTTTTGAGTTAATGTGGAAACAGAATGAACACGTTTTAGACATGTAGAAGATGGTACTTGGTGTTCAGCGGGCTTCTTAGAGGGTGAGAGGCAGGTACCTTTAAGTTCCAAGCCACTTGGCTCTTCTTCCCTGCATTCACCCCATCCCAGCTTGTAATTAGCCTGAAGGGCCCAGTTCTTGTGCAGCTCCGCCGAACTTTATTCGGGTTGGGCATCAGTCTTTACATGTCTGCATGCATTCCCTTGGTTCTTTTCAAGAACCGCCCTCTACTTACCACCGGCATTCTTTCATAGGCACGAATGGAAGACAGTCTATCTGCAAAAATACAAAATGAACAATTGCTGCATTCGTACTTCCTCCTCCGCTCCTGCGCGCAGGGATCGCAGCTCCTGTACCTGTAGGATTTCCACGGACCTTTTCCATTTTCTCTTTCAGAGACACGATTTGCTTTTCCAGTTGGTCATTCAGCTCCAGCTGGGTCTCATACCGGGCTTTCCATTCACTGCCTGAACAAAAATGGTGGGGGGGGGGGACAAGATCACCCCAATCCACTTACTTGCTCATTAAAATAAAACGAATCAGGGCTGGGAGATGGTTCAGCCCACAAAGTGCCTGATGCGCAACATGAGGACCTAGTTCAGATCTCGGCACACACATAAGAAAGACCAGGACAGAGGTGGGGGAGGGGCAGAGACAGGCAGACCCTGTCAGCTACAGTAGCAATATATTTAGGTATATTCTCCTTCAAGCAGGTTTTTTGTTTTGTTTTATTTTCACTAAATGTATGACCTCTGGGTTCAGTAAAGAGACCCTGTCTTAAATAATTAGCAAATAGGTCAAGAAGATGCGTGTGATCAAAGAAAATGAGGATATTGGCCTCTCTCCTGCACATGCACACATAACACTTGTGCACCTAGACTCACTCCTGTGCCAACATGTACATACACATATACACAGTAAAATATGGACCAATTCAAATTTACTTTGTTACTACCTGACTTCAGTAGTAAGACAAGTCAGCTATTTATCTCTAAGGAGGATTTCTTGGACTGCTGGGATTAGACCCACTCTCACACTACCACACAGCCAGAACTCAGCACAGCTTTGATGCCTCCTGCACCTCTTGTTTTTTCTTGTTCTCTGCCCCCCCCATTTATCCTTCACTTCCTGTTGTCTTATACTGTATTCTACTATGGGGAGTATCAGGAACCTGTCTCTTCCCTTGAGATCTCTGCATAACCTCCAGCACCAGTAACCATCCAGTGTCTAAAGTCAGTCTTAACCACGTATGTGCTTTTGACACCGAAAACTGTAGCCCTCATATGTTAAAGGTCAGTCATTCTACAAATGAGGAAATCAATGCTCAGAGAGGTTGCATGACATTCTCAAGACGTTAGGGTGAACGCTGGTCACGATGGCACACATTTTTAAGCCCAGACAGGGCTACATAACATACTTTGTGTCAAAAACAAACAAACAAAGCAAAAAAGGTGAAAGTCGAGCTAAGAGATGATGTAACTGCAGTTAGACACAGTTTCATAGGACTCAAAGTGTCTCCTTTTAGCTGCTCAGCTGCAGCAGTACTATATTTAAGCATTTTCTTTTATCGTTCAAGCAGTTTTTTGTTTTTTTCACTAAAACCCTTTAGGTACTAAGGCCAAAAACACTCAGTATTGGGGAATGGAGAGGAGGCAAACACACCTTACAGTTCCTTGTTCAACTTCAAGGCCCAGAACCTTGAAGTTGGACTTTGTAGAAAGGAAAACAATGGCTTGTGTTTCGACTTTTATTTAGTGCATCTGAGATGAAGCCTGCAATCTGATAGTGCTGGGGTCTGAGGAGAATGAGGGAAACAGCAAACTCCACTACAGACTGCACCCTGTCAACAGGACACAGCCCCATCCCAGACTGGCACTGCTAGGCACAGGCTTCCAACACCTGGACGCACACCCTCCCACCTTCCAACACCAGATGCACACTTTCCCAAACGGAAGCGCATTGTCACTGCACCAAATGCACCAGGAAGGAAAGGAAGGCAAAGCCCTGAATTACCAGACATATTTCCAAGAGACACCACTGGCCCCAAGTAGATGGAATTCTCTTTCTGACCACCTGACTGAAACCAGCTGTCTCAATCTGCATCGTGACAACGGAAGTTTTATAGCCAGACAAGAATGCTCCCAAAATAGCTTACTTTTTTTTATTTATATGAGTATAATTCTTAAGTTTAATATTATGCTGCTGTGGATACAAAGCACCACTCTCACGTCAAAGGGTATATGAGGCTTCACTCTTCACTCTTAGCCAAATATGAGTGCCTCAGCCCAGGAACATGGGTTCAAGTTGCCCCAAATAACATATTCTGCCACATGTGAATTTACATAATATTTTATTAGTTAAAGAACTAAGAAAGGCTTAAGGTATTTTCCAAATATAATATTGGGGTGAATTCTGTGTAGACCTCAGATGCTGTCTGGTGACATTCTTGGCTTTTTGATTGGTGGCAGCTAGGCATCTGCTGAGAATGTATTTCAAGGTTTTGTTTCATGGCCAAGGACATCCCATCAGACTCGGGGTAAGAAATGAATGGCTATTACCATCTGCAAATCATTGAGTGTAATACAACAGGACCAGACTGAAGAATAGAAATCACATGATCATCTCAATAGACACAGGAAAAACCTTTGACAAAGCAAAACACCCCTTCACCACAGCACCGAAGAAACTGCCCATAGAGAGGACATTTCTCAACACAATAGAGGCCACAGTCAAAACTGCGCTGGATGCAGAAAAGCAGAAAGCATCTCCTCTACAACTAGGCATAGACAGCTCCCTCCCTTCCTCCCTCTTTCTCCCTCTCTATTTTTATTGAGCAAAGGGCTCAAAGCCCTCCCTGGAACACCAAGATGTAAGGAAAATGAAAGGTGCTGAGAGGCAAGGACAAAGCTATCACTTATTTGAAGCTGACAGGATCCTAGACTTACCAGACCCTACAGACTCCTCAGAACTCTCAGACACGATAAACACTTCGCCAAAGAAGCAGGATACAAAATCAACAGGCAAAAATTAATACAATTACTAATTAGTGGTATGAACTTGCTGAAAAATAAATCAGTTTTAGAAAAATCATAATAGCTTCAAAACCAAACAAACCCAGAAATCTGAGGAATGAGTCTAACTGGGAGGTGAGAGACTGCAGCAATGAAAGCCTTAATGCCAAAACTAAAGACACCAGAAGTCCTCCCTCACTCATGATGCGCAGAATATTGTAAAACTTGATATATATTATAAAACCTGATATATATCTAATATTATAAACATGATCTGGAGACTCAACACAATCCCCATCAAAATTCCAAGGAAATTCTTTACGTGAGTAAACAATGAAAACAATTGCAAACCACAGCAATTTTAAGTGGAAAGAGGAAAGCTGGAGGTGTAAGACACCGTCTCAAATTATACTATACAGCTCTACAAAAACCACATGGTATTGTCACCAAACCAGACATGTCGACCATGAAACCATGGACTAGAAGAGAGCATTGGTTCTCAGCCTTCCGAATGTTGTGACCCTTTCATACACCTCCCCATGCTGCGGTGCCTCCCAGCCATAAATTTATTTTCGTTGCTACTTCACAACTGTAACTTTGCTACTGTTATGACTCGTAATGTAAATATCTGATATGCAGGATAACTGATATGGGACCCCAAAGAGGTCATGACCCATAGGTTGAGAACCATTAGAATAGCGGCTAAGAACTACATATGCACAGCTGAAGCCATCGAGTTCGCAACCCTATGGGCGATGTGCTCTCCCACCAGCATGGAGGGACATGCTGATCAAGAAGACGCTAAGTAATTTGGTCAGAGTTGTGCACCTGTACACTCCAGTCAAATCACCCCAAGGCCAACTAACTTAGTCATTGTCTCACGGGGACAATGACCCAACACTTGCTACACGTATTAAAGAAGAAAGGACTGAACGCTGGGGCGTTTCAAGTCTTTTTTTTTTTTCCAGTAGTCTGGATGATGAGAAATGTCAGAGCCCAGTACTTAGGAGGACAAGGAAAGAGTCACAAGCCAAGGGCAAAGAGAACAGAGCGTTTCAAAGATAGGTTTCTAATCAATGTAGGGCACAGGTGGAGGGGAGGATGCCTGAGTGCACACAGCATCACTAGTGACCCTGATGAGGAGTTCCAGGTGACTGGAGGCAAATCTCCTGACCAGTGAATGCAATTGTGAATGAGGCAATCAGGAACTCACTGTGCAAACCTGGATCTTTGCCCACCTCCATCCCCTCAGGAGAAATGTCCTCAAGCCTCAAAACTAGCCAAAGTTCCTGTACAGATGAAAAAAAACCAAACCAAACAAAGCAAAACAAAACTGAGGAGCAGGTGTCTTTCCTATAGTCTCATTGCTGAGATCTGAGATGAAATTCAGAGGCCGCTACTGTGTGAAACCTCATTTTCTGCATATAGGTGCCATGGTCAAAGGGCTTCAAGGGGCCTGTTTTGAAACTGGTTGTGTTTGCTTGCTCTCTTACCTGTAAATTAACCCATTTACAAGACAGGTTAGATTAAGTAAGATAAAGATAAGAAAGAGTATGGCAGACACTCACAGAAAAACACTGTGTTATTTATAAAGTAATAAAAAAAGAGGAAAAAAAGAAAAACACCATGTTTTGAAGGGTATTACTGCATAGGTGTAGGGGAAGCCAGCTGAAGAGAAAAAAAATGGATCCTAAGAGTCTGTGTGTTGTCCCTCAGATGAAGTGAATTCATCAAGTCAGCATACACTGGGGATGACTGGAGCAGAAAGGAAAATGATGCAGGACAACGGGGCCTAGCTCTGGAGTATTGTCATTGACCAGTGAGGGTAGAAGGGAATTACACACAAGTGAAGAGTTAACCGGGGTTAGGCAGGCCACCACAGGAGCAAGACGGGAGATGTGGAGCCAGATGCAGTCAAGGGTGAAGACTTTGCTGAAATCTTTGGAGAATTGCTCGTTCTTTCTTGAAGAAGAGGGTAAAGGCAGCAGCTCATCATGAGCATGGGAGGCAGCTGGTGGGGTTCTAAGGACTGGAGAGCGTGTAGGAATTACTCACACAGTGAGGGTAACCACAGCTGTCAAAAGCTGTCATAACCTTATAAGGTTGACACAGTAATAAAATTGGAACCCTCACACTTCCTTCAGGATAAATACAGATTCATTAATGTATCAGCAGCCTTCACAATGTGACTCCTTTGGGAACCTCAGCCCTCTCACTGCAGGCTGTGTCCCCTTCCTGGTTACTCAGCATTCTCCCTAAATGGCTTTGTGTTTAGGACACCCAATGGCAAACAATATGCATTTTCATTTCTGTATTTATGTGCTTTGTGTGAGTATATTTCATGTGCACGAAGGTACATGAAGAGACCAGAGGAGGCTGTTCAATTCCTTGGAACTATGGTTACAGTGGTTGGAGCTGCCACATGTGGGTGCTGGGAGCTAAACTTGGGTCTTCTCTAGAAGAGCAGGAAGTACCCTTAGCGGCTGAGCCATCTCCCCAGGCCAGTGAATTATATTCTGCAAATGACTTGAAATACTACATGCTATTACACAGGTCACAATGAAATGTGACCTTCCCTTTGGTACTGGTTGAGCTTAAGGCTTCTCTAATGCTATGCTCCTAAGCTTCAGTCCCAGTCTGCAACAGGACCATAACACTGTGCCTGTCTTCCGTCTCTTGAATCCATGACTGTTTACACCGACGGACCACAGTGGCTCTAACCACACACCCTTCTGGAAGTATCCTCTTCCCGGCCCAGAACTCCCACGCCTGCCATTTAGAATGCTTGCTCAGGACTGTACTCTGGGAGACAGAGAGATGCACAGCCCTGTCTTGAACACCAGCCCATTTGAACCTTCAGATGACTGAACCCCAGGAGCAGCGCTGGGCTGCAACCACAGAGACCCAAGTCAACAAGCACAGTGAACCCAGCCAACCACCCGACTGTAACTGGTTTTAAGCGGCTGGGTTAGAGGGTGCTTTGCTACGCAGTACCATGTAACCGGAACTGTCCTGTGTGCTGACATGGTAAATGTGGTCATGGCGGCAGCAGTAGTAATGATAGGTTTTTGTCTCAACCAACTGTGTAACCTGAGAAGTAATTGAAATTCCTGAATCCTGTTTTTTAATAAATGGGGAGAACGGCACCTGCCTGCCTGAGAGTCTCTAGACCTAGTAAACACGGGGGTATGGGTACTTACATCCATTTACTTTATGCTTTAGACCAGTGACTAAGGAGCTTCTGCCATCCTGACCTAGGTACTTTGTGCCTCATTCTCCATCCTCCCCAAGAAAGCTATTAACATTCTGTTCTGTTCAGCAATGTTTTACTAATGGGATTAGGCACCGCATTGCCTCAGCAATTCCCAGCCTTCTGCATTTCCCAGACCTAGACAGGCCCTTGAGGACATTCCAGCTAGCCGTGTCCATGTAACTACTGAGTGAGTGAGCTGCAGGTTGCTCCCACAGGGCCAGGGATAACTAACATATACATCTGGGGTTAGAAGAGACCATTATAACCTTAGATGAAATGGCTGTGACTAAACAGGAGACTTTATTATTATTATTAATTTTATTATTGGCTAAGTAAATTACGCACTTATGTGAGACAACTAAACTTTGCGTATTAATGAATACTCTGAGCTTATGAAGTAGACAAATACAGTCAGAGGTTTCGCATTCTTAAGTGTTCCTATGGAAGCCTTTATTGTAAACTGCTATACCGAAAAGCAGCATTGAAAGCTTGGTCCTATTTCCTAGTATGTGCCATTTCACCCACAATAGCCACCAGGCATATGAGTCCCATATGTAAACATCAACTGTGTACCTGCATGGTCACTGTTGAGGCTGGCCTCCAGCTCTGCTATCTTATGCCGTATTTCAAGCATCGAGAGCTGCACGACATCCCTGTTATTAGAAAGATTTTTGTTAAGATTAATTCAATAAAAGGAAACATAAGAAAACTAATGCATAGCAACCCACCCATACTTCAGAGCCAATTTATTATGGAAGACCATTTGCTGGAGAAGCAGCTGCTGGGAAAATGAAAGCCAATTAGTCAGTCCTATGAGTTAAAATGCACCAAAGTCCAGAATCCCCCGGTAACCAGTATGTATCTACACTCAAATATGATCCCCATGATGCTGTTACATGCTTCTCCAAATCATGCTAAATACTAGCATGAGGAATAGCTACGGTAGACGGTGACAGCAGATAACCCCAATCACAGATGTAGGAGGTACCAATAATACACACACAAAAAAAATTTAAAAAGTCAAAAGCACCTCTGAGGTCATTTAGGGCATGAGTGAGTGTCAGGTTGCCGAATTGCAGGATGATGAACCAGCAGAGGGCTGGCCAGAGGACTCTGCAGCTGAAGGCACTTGCTACAAACCTGACAACCTGGGTTTGATCCCTGCAACCCACATGGTGGAAGGAGGGAGCCAACTAAGTTGTCCCCAGACCTGTGCACTGTGACACATGCAACCCCTGCCAAATGCGCACAGTAAGTGTAAAACAAAACAAAAATAAACACAAAAACAAAACAACAAAATGAACAGTTCCATGAACATGTGCCCAAGGATGGCAGCCAGTGCCCTGAATGATGACTGAACTGGCCGGGCTAAGAAGCTAGGCTGGGGTCTGTAGTCACTGGGTGATAGAGCTGAGATGTGACTTCTCCTAGACCTGTTCTGCACCTGTTCTGCCTCAGAAACACAGTCTGCACTCAGAATGCTCGCGTTTTTGGTACAAGACCAAGAAACCGGCGATCCGATTGGAGTGCAACAGGGAAAAGGGCTGTGTATGCTACTCGGGAGCTCTTCTGCAGAGCTGCATCCTCAGCCCAGGTTTTATCTTGAAACAGTGCGTCCAGTGTGCCCTAACTGCCCACCAGCCCCTCACCTCGGGCCCTGAGTTTACAAGAGTTTGTCACCAAGCCTGGATGTAACTAGTTTCTTCTCTCCCTCTCCCTCCCTCCCCCCCCCCCCCCCCCCCCCCCCCCCCCCCCCCGTCTCTCTTGCATTTAAGAGACAGGACACAGCTCCCTGGTAGAACAGAAAGAAAATGAATTTAGAGGAACCGTCAAAACCAGTCACTTATGTTTTTTTCAGCATTACAATATCTCTATGCTTGATCTACACGAACATAACAACTCACTTGTATTCCCTTGACTTCCACTAAACGAAAAGGCAAATGGAGACAGACAGTACAGATGGCCCAGTGATTAAAAGCTCTGGCTACTCCAGCTGAGGATCTGGTTTGATTCCCAGCACCCACATGGAGGCACAAAAGCACCTGTAACTCCAGTTTCAGGGGATCAGATGCCATCTTTTGGGGCACCCTGGGAGCTGCACGTATCTGTTGCACACACACACATACAGTGAACCTCTCCATATATACTTCCCTGGGAGGTGCCTTGTGAGCCCTGCATTAATCCCCACCCGCGCACAGGGGCCTCCTCGCGCACATCAGAGCTCCGGCCCTGCGGGTCACAAGAGGCCTAGTGGCGAGACGAAGCCCACGGGACCCACTCACTTCAAGTGGATCTCCTCCAGCAGCTCCAGCTTCAGACGGTCTGTGCTCACCCCCTCGAAAGTGTCTCCCCGGCCCTCTCCCATCGGCAGCTTAGGGACCTCCCGCGCCCTTCCCCTGCCCTGCGCTTAGACGCTTAAGCCCCACATAGGGCTTAAGACCTGGGGATGCCTAGGAACCCGGAAGGAAAATGCGTTGCCAGGAGCCATAGCATGACGTCATAGGGTATTGCTCATGTCTGCAAGCCCTGGTGTGAGCTAGGTGTAGAAGAGCCTCGGACTGTGGGTTGTGTCTGGGATACAGGTGCCCAGAAATATCCAACTTTTTCTGACCCCCTTCTGACTTTGCTTTCCTGGGCACTGCCCTGTGCCTTGCTAGGGGTGCTGGATTAAGAACGTCCGCCTTCGTTTGCTTTGGGCTTTGAAAAGATAAGTCTGAACTTTGACAATTGTGAGCTGTCGGGCCAAGAAATTCTTCCTTGGGGTTTAGGCAGTTCAGTGCCCTGACAGGCGTATCATATTTGCATTCTACTCTTGAGTCATCTCTGTTTTAATATATTCTGCCTTCTCCCTCATCTTTTTTTTATACTTTATTATTTTTAATTGAGCTATCCATTTTTATCAGGAAAGTGATGGGCTCTTTCCCATGCGGTTCGAATACAGGTTGTTCCCCCCAAAAATTCATCTTGAAGTGAAATCCCTCTTACAGGATATTAAGAGGTGAGTTCAGAAAATCGTCAAGAAGGGATCGGAGGGACTGGAGAGATGGCTCAGTGGATGTGAGCACCTGAGCTGTTAGAAGTGGGTCAGGGTTCCCCAGAAAATGACAGCACAATCCAAAGTATCCCAGCAAGGCCAAATGTTTAACTTCTACAGAAGGGTATGTAACCAGTCAAGTCAGCGGGCAAGCGTACCAGTTTTATTTCCACCACAAAGGGGTTGTGAGCCTCATTTTGAGCAACCAGAACCAGGCCTCACACTCCCACGCTGTTGGTTAGGGCACAACTGATAAGAAAACTCTAACTGGGAACAGAAGCAATTTGCCAGCACGTATTTTGACTTCAAGAAGTATTGACCCTAGTGGAATTCAGATTTCTTCCAAGTGATTCTTGACCATGTTTTATAAATAAGTTTTGTCTTATTTAATTCTTTGGCAGAAAAGAGTACATTGTGTTTGTATTTCTCACACAGCTCTTGATGAGGATTCTGGTTGGTTCCCAGCACTCATAATGGATGCTGGACTGCCCAACTCCCCTTTTCTGGTCTCGGCAGGCACTGCGTGCAGGCAAAATATATCAATACATTTCAAATCAGCTGGATCTTTGCCCTCATGAGTAATCCTGCAGATTACTAGGTTTATGGGTTATCTAACAGCCAGTTTGCTCTAGGACATCTCTTCTCCCTGGCTAGCCCTTTTGGGTGCCCTGCACCCACCTTGGACATGGCATCTGGTATCAAGTAGAAGGAAATGGCCACCCCGGGATTCCCTAAGGATGCTGGATGCTTCTTGAGTATGAGAGTTCTGTGCTAGGCATTATTATGCTGGTTGAACCCCAGATTTCCCCCTTCCTCTGTCTTAAGGGTTGGACCCAAGAAGTGCCTCCTGTCACTTCCACCATGTTTTCTCCCTCCTCGCTGTCCAGTTCTCCCCATGTGTTTGCAGTCTCTGGAATTCTCTCAAGCAGACATCTAGCTTGTGTCTCTTATTCTTGCGTCCCGACATCTGTAAGAAGTCACAGCCAATGTCACCTCAGCCTACCTTTTCCCACTTTTCTCAACAAATCAGAGGCTAACTCAACATGCAGCATCCACATGTTCTTTCTCCTCTCTAATGGGGCAAGCTCTTCCTGTAAGACAGCTGAGCCTGCTCCATTGCAGGTCTTACTGTTAACACGAAAGGGCTCATGACTGGCACCAGAGTCTGCATATGACCCTGTCCCGAATGTGCAGCTTCCAGGGACCTTGTCCAGTCCCTCAGTGTTTCCAGCATTATCTCTATACTCACATGGTGGACTCTCTCTTCAGGGAGGCATGCCATATGGGATGACGTGAGGAAGAGAGATGGGCCACCCTAGGGTTCCCAAGGACGCTCCACTCTCAGGTGGCTTGGCTTTGGTTGCCTGTCACCCGTTGCTGGGGCCATGTAATCACCGCTATATAGTAAGGTGGCACACCATTCCACATCACATGGAAAAGGTAGCTCAAATGGGGTTGCCCCTGCAGATCCTCCAGTCTCACAGGGACCAGCCTCAGTCATGTATCTCAGCACTCATTTCAGGAGCCACACAATGCCCCCCCATCATTCTTGGTTCTGCCAAGTCCCTTTAGGGGTGCCAATTGTGACACAGGACTTTTCTTGGGGAAATTGCCTATTTTCCCAAGTAGGACACAAACACCAACACCATACTAAAGGAAGACGACTTTCCAGAGTGAGTCAGAGAGGTCACTGAGGTTGCTGACCAAAGGATAGGTGAGGAGTTGCTTACAGGACCACAGGAGACACAAAGACATCATCGAAAAGCCTAGGCTAGCATGGGTGTGACTGATGAGCATTGCATTCCTTGGACTCTGTGAAGAACCTGCAGGCCCCTTGGCCGATTAGAGAGGCTCCTCTCCTCAGCAGCAGCACCTGCTTAGATAGCCTTGGGCATCTACAGCCTTGTGGCTATTGGAACTGTCAGATCGCTGGGCCTTGTGTATTTTCTTTACTTCAGTATCTTCTGAGCTGCCCTGTCACTCTAGGGGGACAGCAGCTGCATGACACTATGGTGAGGGTGTGCAATGTTAAAGACTAAAGTCTCTTTACAGATCTCAACTCTGGAAGCACAAGCTCAAGAGACTGGCAGATTCTCCATTTCTCCATGTTCCAAGAGGGCCTGGTCCTTCCAAGATGGTGCGCTGTTGCTGTGTCCCTACATAGAACAAGGCTTCTTCCATATGGAAAACAAGCAAAAGGCCAGAAAGGGGCCTTGCTAACTTCCTCCAGCTCTTTCATAAAGCCCTAATTCCAGTAGTGAGGACAAAGGCTGCATGGTCTGACTACCTCCTAAAAGCCCACCCTTGAAACATTTGCCCTGTATCAAGTTTCAACATGAATTTTGGAAGGAATGTGAGCACACAAACCACAGTAGGTCTCTAGACAACGAAAACAAGGCTAGCATAATTGGTTAATTTTGTGAACTATGGTGAACACAGATGTTTGGATGTTCTGTAAGGGGGCCTGGAGGGAGGCCCAGTGGCTAAGAGCACTGGATGCTCTTGTAGAGGACAGGGGTTCAATTCTCACCACACACAGGACCGCTCATTGCAATTCTAGTCCCAGGGGATGTGATGTCCTCTTCTGGGATCCAGATATTGTAAAAAACATGGTGCATATAAAGACATGCACACACACATAAATAAAATAAATATTAATAAATACTCAACCTAAGTACCTGGTTCCCGACAAAGCTCTGAAAACCCTTGGAGTCACAGAATATTGTTGTTTACTCATAATTCCCCTTTAAGCATACCTGAGTTCAATGTCACCTAGATGACAGGGCTGGTTGTGATATCTAGTCATGTAGTGAGAAAGTTGGGACTTTGGGCTCTGTCCTTTGCTCTACCTTATGGGGAATAAATATAAGACTGGGACTGAGTTAATCTGCAATAGCCAACAATTTAACTATGCCTGCGCAACCGGCCTCCTTAAAGATTTGAATGATAAAGTTTGGTGAGCAGATTCACAAGTCTGAAGTGTGGTTTGCTTCAACTCTGTGGAGACAAAGAGTCATCTTCTTCGGTCTAAGTCAGGTCAGCACACTGTCTGTAAAGGGGTTGGCATTTTCAGTTTGGGGCCCTATATTCTTACGACAGCTGGTACATTGAAAAAAGAAACCATAGCAAATGTGCAAACAAATGAGTATAACTGCTCCCCCCAAAAAGTTTATTTTTGGAAACAAGTGGCCAGTTGGATCTGGTCAGTGGACCGCGCTTGTGCATCTCTGGTGTAAGGTGGCTTTAAACCAAGGCCCTGGATCTGGTCAGTGGATCGCGCTTGCGCATCTCTGGTCTAAGGTGGCTTTAAACCAAGGCCCTACTACTTGTCATTCTACTTCTGAAATAAAAGCAGAGGCTGACGTGACAGTATTTAACAATCCATTTCAACAACCACTACAGCCTATGAGGAAAAACAATCCCCATCTGTTCTGAATTCCTGAAATACAAGCCCAATGAATATTCTGAGGCCCAGCAATTCAGAGATCACTTTATTCTCAAAGCACATTCATTAACCAATTAATGAAATCTATAAGTTAGCCAACTACAGGTTCAGAAATGATTATAATAGGCATAACTATATAAACCAATATCAACCCTTAAAAGTCAACAAAATAATAAAATAACCATGGAGTATTTAATTACATATTTGTAGCTTAAAGAATATCATCAAATGTCTATCCTACCTTCTGCTGAAGTGGGAACTACCCACCAAAGGATTCCATATTCTTTACCTTGATAGGAATAGGCTCCTCCCTTTTAAATCACGTACTGGCTTTTAGTATAAACTCTAATGACTGAGTGAAATGTATTACTATCAGTAAGTGCAATGTTTATGTTTTACTTTCTGCAAATTTAGGAAAAATTTACAGAAGCAGATATGGAAACATGATTTCTTAAAGCCACTAACAACGACTTCAACTTTTAATAGATTACCAATCATACTTCAAAATTTCCTAGTCTATACCACACCCCTCCCAAGGCTTGGGCCCATGGGGGAAGAGAGGGTGAGAACACCATAAGAGTCAGAAGTCCAGGAAGACTGGCTGAACGACATCTGGATATGACAGGGCTCCTGCACTCACGACTCCCGCAGCTGGGGCTGCCTCCACAACATAAATTACCCAACACCCCAGCACAGAACAGGCAGAGTCTCACAAACCCCCAGCCCTAGCTGAGGAGCTATTGACAGTTAATGGCTTCTGGGGAGGGAGAGTCGGTTTTCTTTAGGGGTGTGGTCCCTGGCAGATGAACCATGCTCCAGTGCATGGCCCCACATCCATGAGCACATGGGCAGCACAAATCAGACTACTCCGTGGGCTATTTAAAACAGAAGAGCATGAAGTTGGTGAGGGTGGACCTAGGAGGAGTTGGAGGGAGAATATAATCAAAACAATTTCATCCGTGTACAAAATTCTCAAAGAATTAATAAAAATCATCCTCTCAAAAAATTGCATACTCTCAATCCTAAAGACTTAAAGAAACCTTTTCTTTGGGTTAAATCAAAAGGCCATTTTGGTTCGCAGCAGCGAGGCAGTCTAGCAAATAAGAGATAACATTGCAGAATTACATGGCACTTTCATGGTCAGGCTCTTTCCTGTATAAGAAAGACTTCTAAAATGTCATCTGAGAACACGCTTTAAGATCATGGTGTTATTTAGCTTATATGCTGAAAATTCTGTTGGGTATCTCAAAGATCCACAATTAGTGCAAAAAAGAGGCACTGACCTTAGGTCACTCATTCCCAGCATAGAGAATTCATGTGGCTGTGAAAATCGTTTGTATAGTTTCCTACTTTGCTTTCTGAAGGCTAGCACATATAAAAATAGATTGACATTAGGTTTAAGTCACATATATTATAAGCTTTATTTTAACTGCAAAAATATTTGAGCCACATTTAAGGGAAAATAAACTCACTGAGACTATAAACTGCATATTTCTAGAGGCCAGATGTAAGAATACTGATTATTTTTCTTGTGAGTGGATACATGCCCCAAACTTCTGACAGTCATTTTGTAGGAATGAATACACAGAAAACACTGCTCCTTGTGTAGAGAATCCACATCTGCTATCTTACACTCCTCTATCTTGTAAGGCTTTGGTGTAGGTCACTCCCAGAACTCCTGTTATTTATCTTTCTTCTTTGCTCCTTTCTCCTCTTCCTCCGCCTGCTTTTCTGTGTTTCCTCCCACATCTGTGCTTGCTCCTCCTTGGCTTTCTTTCTGAGAGCTGTGAATGATCTGGTAGTCCTCAAGGAGTGTGTGCCCCGTCTGCTTTGCAGTTCTCTTCACCATGGCTTTGATGCCGATGTTGTCAATATTATAGGCAGTGAGGCCAACGTTGATAGCGGAGTCTACCGCGTTGTGTGTAGCTTCTCCTGCATTGTGCCCATACCTTTGAAAAAAAACAAAAGGCAAGAATGACATACACAATATTTCTGAAAACATTCTTCTGAAATCAGGAGCAATTGATTTATATGACTTCTGTGCCATCTTGAAAGCAAAACTGAAGCTTAGGTTTCAATTTAGTTAATAAGTGAAGACATGGGAGAGAATAAAAACCACAAGTATAAAGCTGCACCTCTCCTTTTAGCAAAAAAAAAAAAAAGTATGTGAAGATAAAAGACTAGCTACAATTGTAATAAAAAAATGGTGAGAAATCCCTAAACATAAATTAAAACAAACATTTTTAATCATTTGTTTAAATCTCTACTTCACTTCTCAAAGTAACAAATGTAGATGCTCCTTAATACAGCATCTACAAGACAACTAACCTTCAGCATCACAAATGCCCTTAAACCATGAGCATCTAAATGACACAGAATCCCAGCATCACAAATGCCCTTTAACCCATGAGCATCTATCCACAGGACACAGAACCTCTAGCATCACAGATACCCTTTAACCCACAAGCATCTAAGGGACACAGAACCTCTGGCATCACAGATACCCTTTAACCCATGAGCATCTAAGGGACACAGAACCTCTGGCATCACAAATGCCCTTTAACCCATGAGCATCTAAGGGGCACAGAACCTCTGGCATCACAGATGCCCTTTAACCCACAAGCATTTGATTTGCCTTTAAGCAGAGATCCTGTGACGTTCTCCTGGTACACCACTCCACTGCCAACTCACTGGCCATCTTAGAACCCGCCAAATACACAGAAACCCTGGACCTCTGCTCTGTTCTGTCTGTCCATCCAGACATGTCACAATTTGATGCCTCACATGCCTTGAGCACTTTCTTCATTCTAACCTGCTTAGATGGCCTTGGCCCATGCGCCCTGCCTCACTGACAACCAATTCTATCTGACTGCCCTTTCTTGCTCCATAGCTCACTGTTGTCTATACGCCATAGAATGTATTAATGGCAACTGTTAACATCTTTGTTTATCTCACTAAAATATAAACCCCTGCAGAGGGAAATCTTTGCTCTGTGCACAAATGTACCCTATGGCATCCAGTAAGTGTCTCATGAATGAATGATATGATCACTTGTGGCGTTATCTCCCCTCTCCTCCTCTCCAGCCCTCCTTCCTGCACGGACCAAGCTGACACAAGCTCAACCCTCTTGTTTCTGCCTTCCACTGTTGGTATTATACGCAGGTACAACTATGCCTGACTTGTCTCAGATTCTTCACCCAGCATGCAACAGGTCACTGTACAGTCAATTGCACACCCATGTTGATCACTGCTTTTTGCAGTAGTCAAGTGACAGAATCACCAACGTGAGCATTATTGGATCAATGGAAAAAGAAAAGTGAATGGATAAAGAAAGCTAGTGAGCTATGAACACAATCCAGCTAACTCAGCAACAAGGAAGTGAAACGTCATTAGAAGGGAAGTGAGTAGAACCATGTTCAGTGAGAGAAGCCGGTGTCACACAGACCATTGCCAAATTGTTTCTCTTAAACATGGAATCTGAGGTGGGTGGAGAATTCAAGAGTAAAAGGTATAGTCTATTCAGAATATGAGAGAAGAAAAGGGGGACAGGAAGGGCAATATAGGTGTGTATTATATACATGCATGGGTATGTCATAATGAAATTTACTGTTGTGCACAATTAATATAGAGCAATGAAAAATGCATAGTAAAATACATGAGAAATTATTAAAGTATACACAAGTACTTAATATTGACGATGCTAGTAAATCTTTAACACTGCGGCTCTGAGGAAGTAAATCTGAACGATACAAGGATGCCACAATATACCTCCCCACTGTAATTTTACCCTTACCCAGCCCTGATGACAGGCTTTTAAAGCTTTGCTGATCCACAAAGGCCTGCCTATGCAACAACCAAAGCCAAGGTTCAAATCCCCTACACAGGAAGTCTCACAGAGAGAGCTGTCACCTCTGGACTTAATACATTTATTCATTTATTTGTGTGTGTGCCAGTGTGAGGAGGTCAGGAGTCAGTTATCTTCTTCCATTGTGCAGCACCGAGCGCAGGTGGCTAGGCTTGGCACTGAGGGCCAGCCCCTGACATTTTATACAAACACTGATCTGCTTTTTGCTTTAAGGAATCTACTGCCAGCCCGCCTGACCAGAACAGACTTGCAACACCCTGGCTTTTCCAACCCAGTGCTGTAAGTCCAAAGCCACCTATCTTACTGTGGCTTGGATGGCTCCCCCAATCTTTCCTCAGCAGGGAATTAGTAATTACAAACAATAGAACCTACAGTCAGACAAATCTTATCTCAGAATCACCCTGGAATGTGGACTTCCTTATTAGGCATAAGCAGAAAAGCTTCCTGTAACTGCTTTCTGTGACCCCCTCAGCATTGCGAAGGGTTGGCTGCCTTGAAGAAGAGACACCACAGCCAAGGGAGTTCTCAGCGGATCCACCAGCTATGATTCAATAAAAGAATGAAGTGTGGGCTTCAGCATGGAAAAGTGACTACAACCCTTTGGCAATGATAACTAGGAAGTCTTTCAAGCCAAGTCTGAGAAGCTAAAAAGGACAATAGAACATATCCTGGAGGGCACTTTCCATCACTGTGGGGGCCACACAGAAATGGTGCTGTCTTCAAGAACAGGAAATTATCCAGAAGCATACGTGCCCATCTCCGAATAGCTGGAACACTCTGGCTCAGCAGTTTGATACCTCATGGAACAGGATATTTCTGTGTGAAATGCACTTCTAAAAGCTACACCATCCTTGATGTATTAAATGAGTGTCTCGGTCTCTTGACTGTTTATTCTTCAGACTGCAAGAACTACTACAATGTGGGAAACTCACCGACCTGGGAGTCAGGAAATGACATCAGATACTATGATCATAAGACTTTGGCCAACTCTCCTGTCTCTGCACTTAAAGCTCATAAAAATATATATCTGAAATCACTTAGAAAATTCCTAAGTAAGGAATTATGGGGCTTTCACTTACTGTGTTTAATTTTTGATATGTCCTCACTTATTGGCTCTAATAGCCCTTTTCCACAATTCTCCTAATAGACACCTATTCCTCTCTTCCTAGGCAATTAACCACTCAGCCCTTTACTGCACTTCAACTCAAAATGTACTGCTCAAAACTCTTCAAAAGCATGGATCTGGATAAGAACATAAAGCCTAACTTGGATTTATTTATTTATTACTTTTTAGTAAATGAGCATTTCAGTTACACTTCATGGACAAGCACTACAACTGAAGGACAATAAAGTGACTGTAAAGATGTCCTAAGTCAGACGGTCTAAATAACTGGAACCAGAATTGTTCAGATGTGTTCACTGAGGTCGATAGAGGCAGAACACTGCCGTGAGTCAAGATCCTATGGGTTAGTGCTTCAGTATGACATCTCTCATGTCAATCGAGCAATACACAGCCATCAATGCTACGCTCAGAAATAGTGACCTGAAATATTTAAAGGAGAAACAGATCTTATTCGCCTATTTACTGAAAGTAGGCAGGCTGTGGCTAGTTTAGGAAGGCCATGTAGGTGAAGATAAGGATTTTAAGTTTTTCATGAAAGCGATGGGGGAAAAAAATAAGCAAAGGAATGTAATGACCAAAAGCGTGTTTCTGCAAGTCCCTCTGACTCTGAACACAGTGGGAACTCAAGGCAGGAACAAGCTTGTGTCCCACGAGAAGGGAAGGTTCGTGTGAAGGTGGGAGTGCACAAGAGTAAGGTCAGGATGTAGTGCCTTAAAGTCTATAATGGCATGTGACTGAGCCTGGCAAGAAGGACAAAAAATAGCCTTGTGACTTGCTGGTGCAGAAGTAGAAGTTATAGCCATGGGCACAGATGACTAGTGCTTGATAGTTTAATCAACTTGACACATGATAGAGTCATCTGAGAGGGGGGAACCTTAATAAAGAAAAGGCCTCTATAAAATGGGACTATAGGGAACCCTGTAGGGCATTTTAATTAGTGATTGATGGGCGAGGGCCCGGCCCACTATGGGTGGGGTCATCTTGGGGCTGGTAGTCTTGGGCTCTGTAAGAAAGTAGGCTGAGCAAGCCACAAGGAGCAAGCCAGTAAACAACACGTCTCCATGGTCTCTGCATCAGCTCCTGCTTCCAGGCTCCTGCCCTGTTTGGGTTCCTGTCCTAACTTCCTTCAATGATGAACAGTGATATGGAAGTGTAAGTCAAATAAACTCTTCTCCCTAACCCCAAAGGTGCCTCTGGTGCCTCATCACAGCAACAGAAACCCTAAGAAAGTGACGTTATTCAAGAAACAAGGAGGCCGCACTACAATAAGACCCTAGAGAGAACCGATGTGTAAGGAACATGCCGAAGACAACAAGCCTTGGGGAGAGAGTAAGAGGTGCCCCGCAGACTGCTAACCTATTGGTCTTAATAAGCATTAAGTACAGCAGCAAAACCAGTCAGATTTTACCCAAAAATTGCTGGGAAAATTAAACATCAACATCAACTTAATCATGAATCGAAATCAACAAAATAAAATAAAGCAGCATAAAGAAAAGGTCTTAGTTATAAATGAATAGTGATAATGCTAAAACAAGGTAGAGGGGCGGGGCTGGGAGGCAGCTTAGTGGAAGAACTGCCTGGCAACAACAGGGTCCTGAGTTCCTTTCCCGGCATTAAACAAACAAAGGTCCAGATCTTAAAAGGTATTTTTTAAGTGTCAAATATGATATAAGTCAGCAAAGTAATGACTACCCAAGACATACACTGTGTTCCCTCAGCAAGAGCAAAACATGACCAACACAAGAGAAGCCAGCGCTCTGCACCTGGTTGTATCAGAACAGCTCTAGAACACCCAAGTCAACTCTGATTTCTTTTAGAAAACTGATGAACTTAAACCTGTCACTAACAAAATGAGAAATTATGGGGAGAATGAAGGACCTGGAAATCATGTCCAAGAAACCGGAGTGCTCAGATAAGAAAAAACAAGAGACAGAAACAACGGTGTTGTTTAAATATCTGTATGCAACAGAGACAGACTAATTCCTGCATGGATGTGATGCAGATCTGGCTTCAGAGACTATGGCATCTGCCATTGGAGTTAATTCCTCACTTCTACAAATTTAAGGGTGGTGTAGGAGGTGTTTTTTTTATTTGTATTGTTTCTATTGGTTGAATAAAGAAAACTGCCTTGGCCTTTTGATAGGGCAGAAATCAGGTAGGTGGAGTAGACAGGATGGAATGTTGAGGTGCTTCTTCATTTGTGTTGCTTTCATTGGCTGAATAAAGAAAACTGCCTTGGCCTTTTGATAGGGCAGAAATCAGGTAGGCGGAGTAGACAGGATGGAATGCTGGGAGGAAGGGAAGTGCGGCGTACGCCATACTTCTCTGGCCCAAGATGGACACTGGTTAGACTCATGCGGTAAGCCACATCCTCGTGGTGGATACAGATTATTAGAAATGGGCTGAATCAAGATGTAAGAGTTGGCCAAGAAGAGGCTAGAACTAATGGGCCAGGCAGAGTTTAAATAAATACAGTTTCTGTGTAATTATTTTGGGAGTTAGGCTAGCCAGACGGGACGAAACAAGGGGCCCTGCACAGGGAGGCTGGGTGGCCCGCTCCTCTTTACTACATAAGGGGTATTTAAATCAAATTTACTCTAAGGCCAATACAATCTAGTGACATCTGAGAGTAAAATTCTTCTAGTAAAATACTGTTAATGTTATTTTTCCATAACTGGATAAAAATGAAATTCTACCAGGAGAAAATACAAGCAGAACAAACCTGCTGCAGCAACATCATCCTCCCTAACAAGCCAGAGAGGAGCCAAGGAGCCTCTGCAGCTTTAGAAGTTAGGCTGGAGCGAGGGTTATCTAGGGGGCAGCTGCTGCAGCTGGACTCTGTGCACTAGGCTACATATGGCTGTCCAGTATTCCTGTATGTCTCCACCTGCCTAAATCTAAAAAAAAAAAAAGTGAGACCAAAGTATTAAAGTAACAGACAAAAAAAAAAAAAGTCTAAATATTCATATAAAAGAGTCAGTGTCCCTATTCCCTCCCACCAAAGCCAGCAAACACCAGGTAACAAAGCTCATCTAAAGCATTTGTTTTCCTCCCAGGCATGATGCATATGATTTAGGCAGATTTAAAACTCTGTGGGAGAACAGCGTCTTCCACAGGCAGCGAGGACACAGCTTCTTCATCACACTAAATTGGGAGACACCATTCTGCTTCCTCCAGTGTCATATGTGACAAGGATATAGAAAGTATAGATTTAAATAAATAACTAAATTAAATGAAGTATTTACAAATAGCTCTTCTCTTCTCCCATTCTGTCACTAAGCTGTTGCTGGCTCAACCGATAGGTTTCATCAAAGATATTTTCTACTTCTGGGCCTTCACAGGTGCAAAATCTGGAATTCTGGGGCCAAATCCTGAATCTCCCATGGCCTCTTCCTTCTTTCCAAGACTCTAACTGCATAAGTGAAGCCACTGCTGAGAAAATCGCTCCTCTCGTCAACAAGGTCAATGCTGGAAAATTCTGCTTTATTTATTCACACTGTGCGTCTATGGGGAAAAGAATAAAACCACACTAACACACAGCACCACAGGGAGGCACTCACTTAGGACTGTGGTTAAAATACTATGAGACTGAATAAAAGTGGCCCTCATAGGCTCCTAGGGAGAGTAACTATTGGGAGGTGTGGTCTTGTTGGAGTATGACGCTGAGGATGGGCTTTGGGGTTCCAGAAGCCCAAGGCAAGCCCAGTGTCACTCTCTCTTCCTGCTGCCTACTCTCAGATAAAAACTCTTAGCTCCTCTCCAGCACCATCTGCCTGCATGCTGCCATGCTTCCCGCTGTGACAATAATGGCCTGGTCCTCTGGACTCCAAGCCAGCCCCAGTTGAATGCTTTCCTTTGTAAGAGTTGCTGTGGTCATGGTTTCCTCACAGCAATAGAACCCTAGACCAAGGACCCTGTTCATCACACCAACCTCCTCACTAATAATCCACACATATTTGGAGAAAATTTAACAAGCACCATCACTTTCCAGTATCTGTGCTAAGAAATGGTAATTATAATTCACTCTGTATTTGTTCTCAGCCCAGTAAACCTGACACCTGAGCTGATTGCCCTGTTGCTCTGAATTAAAGGCATATCCCACACGGAAAGAACAAACAATTTAGGATGGAAATTAAACTTAGTACTACCTAAGCTGAAAGCAATCTAAATAACGGCAGACTGATGGTTCCAGAAGCCAGTCCAGAACTTAAGAGGTTGTACGGACGGCCCACCAAGTGCAGAGGTGTCTCAGCACGCTTCCCCGAGTGTAAGCAGAGTACGGATGTGATGATAGATACTTGGTTTATACCACAGTTCCACCACTTGACTACGAACGTAAACTCCAGCAAACTCTTTACTTTTAATGTTTTAGTATCCTTCCAGTTTCTTTATAAAACTTTGATAGAAATGTTAAAATTAAATAACACATGAGTAACCCTGAACACAGTACAAATACATTAAGTATGAACTCAAATAGTACCACTATTAATATTACATTTTTGCATGTGCATACTGTATACACATTTACATGTACATGGTGTGGAGGCCTTACCTGTTCCTTGATCACTCAACACTTTATTAATTGAGGAAGATTATCTCGCTGAACCCAGAGATCTCCAATTCCATCTTGTTGGACTGCTTGTCCCAGGAATCCATCTCTGTAGCTCCCCTTACAAGGGGCTGCCATGCCTGCCTGGCTTTGTGTTGGTTTGGGGATCTGAACTCCAGTTCTCCAGTTACTTGTAAGGCAAGAACTGTATCCACTGAGCTATCTCTCCAGCCCTACTGCTCTTTTTTTTCCATAAATAAATAGTAAGATCCAAACTAATTTGAAGCTAACCAAACAACTTGGGTCCCACTAAATTTAATTTTTAGACCCCAATTTCTCTGATTCAGACAGAAGGCAGGAAGAGAACAAGACCAAAGGTACACACCATGCACATGTGAAATGTCACACTGAAACCCAGTTTTGTACAATACACACTGGTAAAAACCTAAGTTCAAACAAAGAAGACACCCAAAAACCAGCGTTTTAAATTTGTTCTTTAATAACACCGCTGAAGTATTTGTTTCTCAAGAGTGTTTGGAACCAGGTATATCCTGCCACCTTTGGCCCAGTTTAATCTAGTAGTCGTTGCATAGCTTGTTGGGGATACAGTTGACTCATTCTCCTCTCACTGGCTCAACTGCATTCGCTCGACTCCACAACTGCTGACCATAACAAAACCCAATGCTGACACCACAGTCCTGTGTGTGACTTCCCCTTTCACGGTTTCTCTAAAGCAGCCAGCCTATCCCACCTCCGCCCAAAAGGCCCATGGACCTTAATAAGGCCACAGGCCCTCTTTTTTTCTCCTCTTTGGGATGCCTGTCCTCCTGCTGCCTGCGCCCAGTGCAGGGCTCTGGAGTAAAAAGCTCTGCCTCCCTGTGCTTCCCTGTGCGCTCCCACTGTGTCGCCAGCACACAAGCACTCCAGTCAAGAACTGGACACAGATCTGAGGGGCTTCCTGTGACAAAGACACCTGGCTATGAGTTGGACACAAGCTTTCAGGTCATCTGCTAAGGTGAAGGGGTCAGTGAGTCTAACAGCAACTAAGCAGGGCACACTGAAGTCAACTCTCTCCAGGGATCTCAAAGCCAAAGGAGAAAGAGAGTATACTACCAACTATCAGATAAGCTGTGCAAACCCATTTCTGTGCTGTCTACTGAACGTGTGAAACAGACAGCATCTCTCTAGTTCAATATAAATGTGCAGCGGGAACCAAGACTTGGTAGTCATGGCGCTCTGATGAGCTAGTGCTAATGCGGGGCCTCCAATCCAATCAAGTCTTTATTTTTTCCTTCAAGCAAACACTTCCGTCAAAATTATGTAGTCAAAAATTAAACATATTCTTTGCATTAATGAACATTTATAACAATTAGCAGCATAAATCAAAGCCACAGGAGTTCAATCAGCAAACTAACATTTTTCCCTATTTAGGAAACAGTGAGTAAAAAAATACGCTCATCAGAAATTTAAGTAAGGACATAAATCTTAAGTGTCATGGATTGAGCTGATGATACAGGCGACTTATTTATCTCTAAAATGAAGCCGCACTTACTTGTATCTGACGGTTTGTACGGTTTCTGCAGACACATTGCTGACAATGCATTTAGCTGCACACTCCAAGCCCTGCCAGACAGTTGAAAATCCTGTAAAGGTATTTAAAAGTCAGTCTCACCTAAGGTACACAGCCCGCCTGAGTGTCTCAGGTAGCTCAGTGCCCTTCCGGAAACACAACAAAAATAAAAACAAAAAACCAAAATAAACCCAGGGCCATTTGTTACCTTGAACACTACTCGCTGCAACAACCATGGCACCATCCAGAGTGGACTTCCCATCTTTGTCTCTCTTAAGAGATTCTGGAACGAGTTTGCTTCCATGCTTCTTGACATGCGGAGCGAGCTCTTTGCCAACACAGTTTGCTACTGTGCAGACGCCATCAACTAACACAACCACAGACAAAGGCTCAGAGAAACTGTTCTCTTGATGTTACCACCTACCTCAAACAAAGCTCTCAACCGACCATCCCCAACTGTTTTCCTGCGTGACTGCTACTGTCTCTGTTAGCTGTTGCCATATCTATGGAAACCCTGCCTCTTGACACACTTCTGTTAGAAAGAAAACCATCCAATCTTACTGAATTTAATAGAAATCCACTGAAGACTGGTGTGACTGTATGAAAACAAATCTTGGGCTGCGATGCTGAAGTGTAACCCGGGGAGAGAGACAGAACCATTGGGCTGCTGGGCTGCAGGTTTAACTGTGGGGGAGGAGAGCCACATCATATGTACTCTTTCCTTGTGAGACTGAGCTGTGAGCTGTGTGCGGACATTAAGCCTACTGTGGAGCAATGGAGCCTCTGTAACTTAGCCTAGAGGAAGCACAGGCACTTACCCAGGAACTGGCTGACTTTCGCTGCTCCTCCAGTTGCCTGCTTCGCTATGTAGAGGCCCTTGGTGACAGCTGGACTCACTTCCACTGGTTTTTCCTCTGGTTGGATGCGCTCTCGGAGTTTAGAAGCTCCTTTTTGGATGGCTTTGCCAGTAAATTCAGCACCTTTGACTAAACCCCAGCTCACCCAGGAAGCACCTTTTACAAGGGAAATTTAAAATTGCAGTGATTATGGCTAGTTATGCCTTTAAATCCTTTAATAACCCGAGCAGAAAACAAGGTTCAGTAGTAGATCCTACATGGGCCATGAACATGCCAACTGCATACCTACAGCTTCTTCCTGAAACAAATCTTATTTTTATTTTATGTCTTTGCCTGAATACATGTCTACTACATGCATGCAGTACCCAAAGAGACCAGGAGAGCATAGAAGATTCCTTATAACTGAAGGTGTTTGTGAGTCACCATGAGGATGCTGGGAAAGAAACCCAGGTCCTCTGCAAAGTGGCCAGTGCTTTTAACCACTGAGCCATCTGTGTGGTCTGACTGAAGTCCTTTCTAACTAAGCCTTTTACTTAGGTCACACATCTTTCTGGACCAGAATCCTGCATTACTCTGGGCTGTATAACAACATGCAGGAATCTGCTGCTGATCACACTTTCTATAATCAAATCCTGGCGTTGACTCCTGAACTGGGGTCATTACGGCCGCATCTGGCCGGAGGAGTGAGGCGCTCTTGTCCTTCCTACCGTACTTTAGGCAACACTTGCCCTAATGAAACCTGAGAAAGACAATTCAAGCGAGAAACCAAAGAACATGGTTTCTGAAGACTCTTGCTTGCTTTAGAAGCATTAACTGGGCAGGGGATCTTGTTCCCTCAATCCTATGCTCTGCTGAACCTAATGACAGAAGTATGAGCACACTGGAAAAGTCGGGAGCAGCCTGGCCTGCAGCTGTGTGGGTCCACCCTTGGCTTTACTAATGCTTCCCACAGCTTGAGCTAGAAAAGCTGTTGCCACCGAGACATCAAGAAGGCGGAGCCTTGTGTAGGAGGGGAGAGAGGTCTTCAGCCAGAGGACAATGTGTGTGTGTGTGTGGGGGGGAACTAGAGAAATATAAAGAAGCAAGAGGAGCACCCTCCTCCTCTCAGAAGTTTACAGTTTCCATCTCCTCTACAGCCAGCTCTAGAACATAAAGTTCCTAAACACATTCATTCTCTCCAGATCCAGATCTGTGGCAGGAAACAGTGCAAGGTCACGTGACAACCACAGCTATTTATTCAGAGTAGCAACAGCTCAAAGTAGGTTGCAGTAACTAATTAGAAAGCTTTCTTTTCTGCTCCCCCTCAAGGACCAGCTACCACCCAGGTGAGGAGAGTCCAGGAAGAACAAAGGCCTGAGGACGGCCATCCTAAGATGGGGTGGGAACAGACACCCAGCAGTTAAGAGAATGCTGCTCTTCTAAAAGGCCTGATGAGTTTGTCCTAGCGCCCATGCCTGGTGACTTAGGACAACTCTAACTCTAGCTCCAGACCTGTTGCCTTCTTGTGGCCTCCAAGGATACTGAGCACACACATGTGCACACACACACAAAGTGTGTGTCTAGAGTTCCTGACCTAGAGATTGAAAAGTGAAAAGTCTGGAAAAAATGTAAAGCTGAATTTGGGAAACAAATTTCTGTCGAAACAGAAAAGAATACCTGACAAAATTGGGAGCAGGGGGGTGGAGGGAAGGAGGGTAGAAGGAGAAGAGGGAGGGGAGAAGGGGAGAACTTGAGGGAATGGGATAGTCGAGATGGAGGAAGGACAGAGATGAGAGCAAGGAAAAACATATCTTGATTGAGGAAGTCATTATGGGGTTAGCAAGAAACCTGGCTCTAGAGAAATTCCCAGGAATCCACAAGGATGACCTCAGCTAAGACCCTAAGCAATAGAGGAGAGGGGACCCGATCTTGACTTGCCCTGTAGTCAGACTGATGAATATCTTAAATATCACCATAGAACCTTCATCCAGCAACTGATGGAAACAGAGGCATCGGAGCACTGGACTGAGCTCCCAAAGTCCAGCTGAAGAGTGGGAGGAATGAGAATATGAGCAAAGACGTCAAGACCGTGATGGGGACACCCACTGAAACAGTTTACCTGAGCTAATGGGAACTCACCAACTCCAGCTGGACTGGGAAGGAACCAGCATAGGACCAAACTAGTTTCTCTGAATGTGGCTGACAGTGGCATGGCTGGGGCAGACTATAGGGTCACTGGCAGTGGCACCAGGATTTATCCCTACTGCTTGTACTGGCTTTTTGGGAACCCATTCTCTTTGGATGGATACCTTGCTCAGCCTAGACATAGTAGGGAGGGCCTCGGACCTTCCCCAAAGCAATGTGCCTTACCCTCTCTAAGGAGTGGAGGGGAGTGGGGTGGGGGTATGTGGAGGGGATGGGAGGTGGGGGAGGGAGTGGGATCTGGATTGGTATGTAAAATTTAAAAAATGATAGTTTGTTTTCTCTTTTTAAAAAAATTTTAAAAAGCTGAATTTGAAGAACCAAGACTGAAAAATCACAAAATAAAAAGCAACAGAACAAACGAGTCTATAATTAGGATTTTATGAAACAAAAAGGAATATTCCTTTGTGACTATGAAAAGTAAATGGAAATGAGGGCCATGAAAAGTCACTGCTCTGCGGGAGGGAAGCCAGACATGGATACTCAAGACCTTGTCACCAAGCGAGAACATGATACAGTCAGGGTAAACCCAGAGACACCACAGCCAGTGACAAACACAGTGCTTCATGGCCGTGCCTTAGATCCTTTCTGCACAGGTATGGTGATAAATCTCAGATATTTCTAGTCACGGCTGCATGGTTTGCCCGCAGTAATGCTGACATGACAGACAGAAAAAGATGAACACTTGCTAAGTAAATGAAAGGTCTGTGGTAACTATGACTTATCTAGATCAAACCTAACACTATAGTTTCTAGACTATTCTAAATCAAACCTAACACTGCAGTTTCTGGACTGTTCTAGATCAAATCTAACCCTATAATTTCTGGACTATTCTAGATCAAACCTAACACTGCAGTTTCTGCACAGTTCTAGTTCAAACCTAACACCACAGTTTCTGGACTATTCTTCACTTTTACTGACTTAAGGAAATCAGCCATTTGTACTTGTACTAAAACAGAAAACACAAACCATGGCTTCTTCCCCTGGTGGAAGAGAGCAGAGACCTGAGGGGAAACAAATCTGATACATTTTCAATTATTTTACCATAAGAAATAACTTTAGAACACTGACGTTTCTATATTTTGGCTTTGATATTTAAAATCTAGATAATAGGGAGTAATGGCACATGAGAGGCTACTGAGTCCCTACTTGCGTGTCATGTGTTTTCTCTTCTCATATTTTATGGGGGCCCCAGGCCTGTAAGTGATCTATCTAAGCACCCCATCATCCTGAAGCCCATCAAATTATTAGTTGTGTGAATGCAGGGCAGTTCTTTGTGGCCTGAAAACTGCATGAGGTCAGGGTGCTGGTGGAAGATACTGTAGACCTAACAGACAGGCCCTTAGGTCAAGCATTATTACCTCAAAGGGGCCCTAGCCCTGCTGCTGCTGCTCCCCGGTTTCTCATCTTCTCCTGCTCTGGCAGTCTTATCAGAGGCCCAAAGGCTGAGCTCCCACCCAGGGGCTGCAGCCTCCTGAGCCACAAGACAACCTGTTTGGCTTTACAAAGGCGAGTGCCTCTGGTATTCTGCCATAGCAGCAGAAAGCTCCTACGCTTCTAAAGACGAGTGAGCAATTTTTCAGTCTCTTGGGAAGCATCTTAGACTTTGCTGCTGTAACAACCACTGCAAATTTGTGGTTGATAAGCAGCAAGGATTCGCTTCTTGGAAAGACAGGACTGGGGTGCTGGCAAGGCACTCCTGAGGGCACTGGAAGCAGGGCACCAGAAACAGGGCAGCCTCCCGGCCCCTTCAACAAAGAACCAATCTTGATCACCAAAGGCTCCTCCCTCACAACCCAGTGGCTGTTCAAAGACTTCACCTTCTATTTTGTGATTTTGGGGGTTGCTGCTTCAACATGGAGATCTTAGAGGGCATGAACCCAGAACATGACACTGGGAGAAGGGGAGAAAGGATGAGAACATAAGAGACAGGACCATGGTTTATGCTCACATCTCTTTGACAGCTGAGGGATCCCTGGAAGAACACACTTACACAGCAATGTGCTGCCTTCTCGGAAGCTCCACCTGTCAGTCAGTATTTCTAATCTGTTATTTAAAATATACAAATCTTTAAGCAACACTTTTACTGGTTCAAGGTTTAACACCATGGGGCTAACGAACAGCTCTGAGTTACCTGACAGAATGTTGTGGGCCATTTTCTCGCTCCATTCAGGCAGTTCTTTCGATTTTTCTTCTGAACTTGGCTCACAGGGCACAATCTGACTCAGATTAACTTCTTCACTTGGAGTATCTTTAGTCTAAACAGTAAAAATGGTTCAAAATGTAAAGGTTAGTGAAGTACAAAGGAAAGAAATGGAGAGCATTATATTATAGACTGTCAACAAACTCTAGCTGAGGTGAGTGAAAGCATCTACCTTGTTAATAAAACAAAAAAGAGAAAACCAGAATTGCCACAAAACTGAAAAGGATCTGGTCTTAAACAAGCTCCCACTGATGAGCTCTAAGTAGAACTCCAACTCCAACACAGCATCTACTGAATCATAGTCAAGCTAGCCACGCCCTCCCACCAGCTCACGACCTGTGTCACATGGCCATCACCCCTCAAAGTTGCATGTCTATGGTGCTGTCAGGGTCAAAGACTGAATGACTTCGCCAGTAAGGAAGGATGTATCTAAGTGAACTGCTTTTGGTAGAAGAAAAAGTTCAGTTTGATACCTGAATATCTAGCTACACAATGACCTGCCATTCCACTTGAATGGAAACACCAGTGCACCAGCACTTCACAGACAGCTTCAAAGGGTTTGGCCAACACCCAAATTCAAAGCCAAGTTCATCCATTCTAAGAACCCAGAAGCAGGGTAACCACAGACCTCAGAGTGTTATAAAATAGCTGGAAAGAACAAAGATTTTCCATGTCCAACAGATTACAAAGAACTTGGCTTTAAAAAAAGTTAAGAGGATTGTAGAATTTATAAACATACACACACACAAAACAAAACAAAACAAAACAAAACAAAACAACTCTTTTTTTATAGGAGAAGAACTACCTGTCAGTAAAACCCAAAGAAAATCTGTATCACTGGGGCCAGTGTCTCCAACATATAAAAAGTCCTGGAGACTGAGCAGAAAAAAGATTAACGAACCAATAGTAAAATTGGGTGTAGAGTAATAGATAGTACACAGAGTGCCTACCATCATCCAAAACAAAATGAATGTAAACTGTAATATTCTGAAATATAATTTCTTGACTATCACATTGTCAAGATATAAAAAAAAAAACCAAAGCACTAGCCACCCACCTACTCTTGCCCAGGCCATGAGGAAAGGAGTATGTAGCTCCCCTGTTTGTATGGGATCCAGTGGATGCCTGAAGTCACAAGGCAGTGCTCAGTTCCACAAATATTAGCAAATATTAGGACTAAGCTTTTCCATACATATGACATATAATCTATATGATAAAATTTAATCTGAAATTATCAACAAGAAATAATACATAGAATAATTAAGATAATGTTTTACAAGAGCAAAAGCAGAATGATTTTTTTCTTCTTCACAATTTCACAGAAAATCCATTTTCCATTTATTTATTATTTATTAGGGGAAGGCGCACAAATCCAGAGCAAGCTTTTAGCCAACAAGCAGAGGAAGCATTTAAAAAAAAAAGTATGTGGTCCTTAGTGTAAAAATAAAAAGCTTTTGAAATACTGCAGGAGACACAAAGTTTCTCTTAAAGCAATGTGAGCAGAAATGTTTGGTATCCCTGTTTGGGACTGTGACAGTCTGTGACATGCTGTTGTGATGGATGGCCGTCAGACTGGGAGCACACTTCCCACTGCCTCTTTAACTTGCCTTTTTCCCACGCTTTCCTTTATGGCGTGCATCCTTGCTGCCTTGATCTATTGAAGAATCTGAAGAACCCGACTGCCTGATATCGGTGCCAGAAGCTTCCTTCCGTGGCTCAGAGGGGTGTCTTGCTCTCCCAGGGATCTGGAATTCATCTTCTCCTTCTGCTCTATTCCAGTTTGCCTGGAGCATAAAGGACTGGGCTTAGCTCAGCTGGTCTTTGCAGGACATTCGTCTGGGTACACTACACCATGTGCTCATGACACACACGTTCAAATACCAGTGTCTGAGTGCATAGATAACTACCGTTGCTGGTTTCCCTTATGTGTGCTAACCCATGTGTGCTCATGCCATGAAGCACATGTGACAGTCACAGGACAGTCTTGGGTGTTGGTCCTCACCTTCAAACCACTGGTTTTAAAGGGTCTCCTGCACGCCGTTTGGCCAGGCAAATCTTGGATTCCTGGAGATCTTCCTGCCTCTGCTTCCCTAGCTGGACAGATGCCAGTGCTACTATGCACAGCATTTAGCAGTTCTGGGATGCACTCTCCTGAGCCTTGCAGGGCAGGTGCTCTGCCCTCTGAGCCACAACCTAGACCTTGCTTTCTCCTGTCTACACTGTTGTCACCTCCTCACCAAACATTAAACCTCTGGAGTTTCTTGGGTTATGCAAGATGGCTGACAGTGAAGTTCAAAAGAAAAAGTATAAAAGCAACCATTAACAGTTGTTCATGTGAGTTACCTTGAAATGGATACTGCTACTTTGGGATTTAATTAATGCAATAATAAACCTGAGGAGATACGGAAAGTTGAGAATGTATTCAAAGGCAAGGAATGAACAAAGCTCATGTATAAGTGCATATATAAGTGTTGGAAGGGGTCAAGTGTCTCATTGCATGCCACAGGCATTGTGGTGGTACATACTCTGCCGGACGAGCAAAAGCATAAATGTAAATATAAGAGCCAATACTTCCAGTTTACAACTGACACTCTGCAACAGCACAGAAACGAAAATAAAATAGAGCCAAAGAGCAAAATAAAAGAGAGCAGCATCCTGCAGCCCTGGAGTCTCCTTAGGCCCTTTCCTGAAGCCTGACAGCGAAGGCCCACAGAGGTGAGGGCAAAGGCGTCCTTTACTAGGCCTGTGAGCACCTACATGTGACCACAGTAAAGCACTATGGTTACTCTTGTTAGCCTCGTGGGATTTAAACCACCATGGGAGCCAATCTCTGGGCACATCTGGGAGGCATTATTGAACTACACTAACCAAGGCAGGAAGATCCACCCTAGGCAGCGTCATCCCATGACGGAATAAAAAGGAGAGAGGGGTCTAAGCACCAGCGTTCATCTCGCTCTGCTTCCTGACTGTAGATATACAGGACCAGCTGCCTCGCACTCCTGCTACCACACACAGCCCTGTGACAGGTTACATCCTCCAAGTGTGAGCCAAAATCAACCATCCCTTCTGTAAGTCCCTCTGTCGGGTGTTTTGTTGCAGCAACAAGTGACTAATACAGCAAGTGAGCAGTAAAGCTGGGGTGTGGCCAGATCCACTCACCCACATTCCAGTCTTCACACACGCCTTCCTGTGGACATTCAGGCAGTGATGTACTACACAGAGGCTGTGTGTTATATATATCATCACTGATTAAGTTACTGCACATACACACAGGCACACATGCACACACTCACATACACACACACGGGCACACACATATCTACACAGAGGCTGTGTGTTATGTTATCACTGATTAAGTTACTGCACATACACACAGGCCCACATGCACACACTCACGTACACACACGTGGGCACACACACATCTATCTACACAGAGGCTGTGTGTTATGTCATCACTGATTAAGTTACTGCTGATACACACACACACACACACACACACACACACACACACACTACCCAGCTATATCCTTAGATTCTCCTGTTCCTGCTCATGGCACCCTGCCACTAACACAGTTTAACTGGTTAATAAAAGAACCCAAATACCTGGTGACTGAAGGAAAACAAAAGATTACACTGCCATGCTGTTAACTGAATTTACCTGCAAGTAACTGTCAACAATCATAATTTAAAAAAAAAAAAACTTTACCACACTTACTTAGCTCAACTCCTTGGGACCGTGTATCATGTTTTATTTGGCCTTCATTCACCATGAAGGCCAAAATCTCTCTCAAATACCATTTATACACCTCATATGTCCAAATCTACTAAAGCAGAATTATCTTCAGAGTTTTGCATCTTAGCCAACCTCGCTGAAAACAGTGGTGAAATAGGCACAATTCACGGGCATGACCACCTGCTAGCTGTCAAATGAGAGCTTCGGTTCCCACCACTGCCCAGTGAGGTGGACATTAGCACTGATCCCACGTTACAGTGAGGAAATTACAAGCAGAGCAGGCTGGTAACAGCTACCACACAGTGAATTTAACTCCAGCGCCTACAATCTGAACAACCGGCAGCAGACAACTCTCATCTCTACGTCACGAAGAAGAAAATCTCCCTGAAGCTTGTTACAGGTCTTTGAAAGTACATCTTTGGTGCACACACTTAAGTCAGTTTACTAGGAATCCGGGTTACCTGGAGCCGAAGGTCAGACATCTGCCTCAACAGATCCTCAAACAGCTCTCTGTCATCTTCTGGGAGCTCAGATGACAGAACGACCCCTACAAAACACCCTGCAGCTTGTAACATGGTGTCTGGAAACATATAGGCTCCCGCGGTGCACTTCAGAACTGGCGACCTATCAGGAACTAGAGGGTACAACCAGTCACACACCTGAAAGAGTTGGGGAAAACAGGCTGTCAACGAGGGGATCGCCATGAAATTGTTACATTAAAAGCAAACCTGTCAGGGTTTGGTGCATTTTAGGGTTTTATAGACCCACCATCAGCAAGCCCACCATAAGTAAACCATCTCTGCATTAAAAACCTCTGCAAACACCCCACTAACAGTCTTACTGTGGCCTTTGGGCTCCTGTGTTTGACTGAAGATGATGCTAGCTTTAGATAAAAGATGGTTAACATAAACCAAGGGCTGATTGTTCTAATTAGCTACCTTTACAACACAAAATCATTTTCCAGCACAGTACTGATGCTACCCATTTAATCCTCACAGCATCCTATCAAACTGGCTGGTCCTTTTCACTGCTAACTGATGAATAAAAGAATAAAACTGTCATATTAACAGGGTAACCAAAACGTTCTGATGAAGTTAAACATACTGCATCCTCAGAAACCTATCATTTCTTCATAGTGAAAAAGCAAATCTTTTCTTGGAGCATGGTATTTATCCTCCACAAGCACAGCTGGCCATTCCTTACTCAGTGTCCAGCGATTATCCCTCTCCTCTCACCCATCTACTTCACCCCACACACCTCGGCTTCCAGTAACCATCACTCCACTCTCAGCCTTTAGATCGTGTGGCACTTGGCTCTCTGTGTCTCTGGCTATTCTCACTGAACAGAACGGCCTCCAGTTTGTGGTGCACCGTTCCCGACCATATACACATACCATGTTTTCTTCATTCATTAATCCCCGTGAACAATAGGTCATTTCCATTGTGAAAATGGTCTGCCATAGTCATTTTACGACAAACGCTGAGGCACAGCCAGGGCACTTAAGTTCTCAGCACTGACAACTAGAAAGTGCAGCTTGCATCTACACATTCTTTGTGTTAGAGACATGGTTTAGGTTTTGCTTTGCCACGAGTCCAGGGAACCTGATGTGACAGACCCAGAGCAGAACGCTGTATGCCATTGGGGACTGAGACTAAAATGATACTGCAGTACCACCTGGGGAGGTCAGTTTTTCCCAACACTCAGACTTAAGCTCATATCCTGGCTATCCAAATCAGAATTCCTAAATGTATTCCTTTGTCATGTATTACACTCTCTAGCAAGAGAAGTATAATTGTCCCAACCTTAGTACACCACCTACCATAAAGAAACCCAAGAGATCAATCGATTGATCAATCTACTGAAAGAAAGGGATCTCAGACACATCGTCCCCTGCTGACCAGCAGAAGATAAATGCCAAGACTACACGCTCAAGGCTGACTCCTGAGAGAGCCTGACAAACATTTTCACATTCTTCTCTTTTTTTTTTAAATAGATTTTCTTCTCTATCTCAAAATCCATTAATTTTGACTATAGTAAAATTCAGGTAGATTAGAACAAAGCTGACTACAATGTTTTCTAAAGTATGATGTGATGCCAAGGAACTTAGAAACCTAAACAACAACAGCAAAAACCCAACAACTCAGTAGGTACTTATTTAATGTGTATTAGAAAATCTGCTTATTGAAAATAACCTTACTCTCATGTCCTAAACAGATTAATTAATGGTTTTCAGAGTATAGGAGATTTTACCTAAATTCTAACTGATAGCTGTGATTTTTGTTGGTTTTGTGTTTTTTTTTTTTTAGGATAAATATATTCAGTAGACACTCATTAACTCTTCAGAACACTGCTACAAATAGCTAATATGTGAATGACAGTCAATTAATGAAACCTGGGGTGCAATTCTACTTTTTATTTAGGACCCAAAAGCAACATATGTAAAATGTTAAGAACCAAATTGAATCAAGTAAAAAAGACAAACTGCTGGTGGAAGTGGAGCATCTTCTCAGCTGAGATCCGGCAGCCAAGGGCCGGCCATCTTTCTGATGCTCTCTTCCTGCACCTCTGGAGCAAAGGATCCAGAGAGCTCTTAGGCCCCATGACTATGCAACACTGTTGCCAGACCAGCAGAAACTCTCTACAGACCCACCCCTAACCTCAGTCTTGAGCCTGCTCTTGTTAACCCTAAGGCTTCCTCCTTAAGATAACCTAGTCAATGCCTCTTGTTTAGTAATGAATTTTTCAACTGTGCCCCAAGAATGTTTTCCACATCTCTGATTAGCTTCCAACCATTGTAAAAAGACTTTCAGCTTGGCTTCCGTAAGAACAAGGGCAAAGCAGCATTAGGACTGCAGGCAGCCAGTGCCTAGTTCTATTATCTTATCTGGCTCTGAGCACAGGCAACCGCATTGTTTAAACAGTGATGTCTCTTCAACACAAACCCACTGAATGTCCACCGTGCCCCAGTTTCCAAGAGCCCGTCTCCCAGCACCTACATGCACCCTTCCCCAGCAGATGGTGGCTGGACTGTACCCCAGGAGACCCCAGTAAGCCCACAGCCATGCCCTGACACACATTTTGCTTCTCATCAGTCTTTACTCTTGGACCATTCTGGCCATCTTGGACCATTCTGGCCATCCTAGCTAGTTCAGCCCTCTAGGCCAGGGCTTCTCAGCCTCGCCTGACTGAGGTTTAGGGATGGATAATTTTCCTCCTGATGGGCTATGTTGCGTGGCCACTGAGCAGTTTCTCTGGCCACTCTATTATACCAGGTAACTACCACCCTTCAGTTGTAATGAAAACACTTGCAGACACTGTCAAAAAAGATCCCTCAACGGACAAAACTGCCCCTGGCTGAGTGGTTCTAGGACAGTCCAGACCCCCAGGTGGGTCCTGATAACGTCTGTGGATATTCACAGGCATATATTAGCATGATTCACATAAATTCCCTTTGAAATTCGAGTAACTACATTTCTTCTTCAGACAAAACATAGCTTTCTTAGGTCCTAAAATCAATCAAAAATAAAACCAAAACCAGATTTTTTTAACTTTAAAAACAGATGAAATGCCAGCACACACAAACATGGACGTATTCAGAACTCTGCAGATTCAACCCTTTTTCTTCTGCTCTTATCCTGTATGTGTTACAAACACCAGCAAATTAAAATGAGGTATACTACCCGTTTCTAGGCTTATACTCGCACATTGCTTCAAAGAGCTTACCTGGAGAAATCCAGGAGGGCGGTTCAGAACTGTATCCAGAGAATTATCCAAGAACCTCACGATGCGCAGGTACCCAGGGTATGACGGAGCACTAACCTCTCCCGCAGGGTTTACAAAAAAGATCTGCACTCCATTTGGTATCAAAATCAGCTCGTCTGCATCGAGACCCAAGGTCTCCAGAGGGGGAGGCTGGGAATGGTTCCTATAGAAGTCTTCTCCCACTGATGAGAACTCCCCGGAGTCTGTTCCGTAGGAAACTGTGTAGTGACCCTCAGCAGCCTGGGGGGTGTAGGCTGGGGGTGCTTCCGCGGGACAGCTGGGCGAAGGTAAGGGCCCAGCAGAAGGTGTAGCACCTGGCCCGCCACCTGTGGCCCCTGCCGCAGAGATGCTCCCATCTACCTCAGCAGGCTGGGGAGCTGACCTAACGGAATCTGGCTCTGGGGACTTCTTGCATGTATCTTTAGGAGGGAACTCTGGGTATAACTTGGGCACATCCTGAAGGTCATTCCGCAGCGATGTGGCAAGGCCCTTCTCTAGGATCTCTAGCCTGGTGCGGACATTCTGAAGGGTCTCTTTCATCTTCTGTTGCATCTGTCTGGCGGACTCCCATGCAGGGCTTGAGCACCCTGGCTCTGCTACCGCGACACTGATGCCCCTAAGCAGGTGTCCTATTCCTTGCTTGTAGTAGTTCTTTGCTTCTTCCTTCTGCCCTAGCTCATCCGTGTTCAGCCCTTTATTGACAAACAAAAAGGCCTTCTCGTATGCTTCCTTGATGATCTTAATCTCAGCAGGTTCTCCATTTCCCGGCTCTCGCTCCATCTCTGCAAGACAAGAAACATCGCCTGCCATTACCCAGTTAGCTTTTTATGTACTTAGCCCTCTTTCCTACATGAATGTATTTCAAGGACGGGGCCTGCCTGTGCACAACTGCATACCCAATCCTTCAGACAAAACATTTAGGATCAACTTTATAGTTGATAAATAAATGTGCCTGATCCTAAAATACCATAAAGGGGGCTAGAGAGGTGGATCAGAATTTAGCTCCAAGCTCCAGGGGACCTCTTCCCAACACACTAACCCCAGGGCTGGGGAAGTGGATCCCTGGGGGCTCACAGGCAGGCTAGTAGTCTACTTGGTCAGCTCCAGGAGAGTTCCAGATCCTGTCTCAAACAAAAGAAAAACAACAAGGTGGTGGCTCCAGAGGAAGAGCACCGCCCACAGCTGACCTCAAAGGGGGAAAAAAATCTGTAAGATAAAAGATAGGCATGCGCCCAAAGGGACATCCCTCCTTCCCCCCCCTCCAAATAACTTTTAGAGATCACACATAGCTGGAAGGTAAACTCAGTGGAGAGAGAAAATGTTTATAAAGTTTGAGAAAATGCCCAGAATGGATAGCAATGAAATAAAAGGCTGAACAGGAAATTACAATAAAATTAGAACTTTGTCTAAAAGGCCCCATGTGAAAGACAAAACGCTCTGAAATGCAGAATAGAGAAAATGATGGACGGAAGAGTAGAGGGAGTAACAGATCAGATAAAAGAGGAAGCAGAAATCCCAGGCTTAAACCGTGCTGACAGAGGCCGGACAGCAGCCTTGGGGACCTGATAGGTGTGTGAGGCAAACCTCAGGACAGTTACTTGCACAAGGCAGTTAGTGGAACCCCAAGGCTGAAGACGGAATTCCCAAGGTAGTTCCAGAGTGACATAGTCAGGCTGGAAGACACTTCAGAAAGCATTCAGGAAATAAAAACCCACAATTTCTGGTGTGTTTCTAGCTTTTAGGGAAAATTTATACAACCCTGGGAGAATTCAGGATTTAATTAGTAAAAATGAAAAATCACAGAGATAAAAATCAAGACAATTATTAACTCCAGATAAAACATGCCAAACAAAACCCATAAAGTAATCAGGGCATATTCTGTTTCTCTTGGTGTCTAACACTGAAAATAGAGGATCTTGACGTTAGCAAAATGATGCAACAAACCGTACTGAGGAACAGGAAAGCGTGTGGATGGAAAGTTTGTGTGCCAGGATGAAGGCACTAAAACCTCTTTAGTGGGACTTTAGCTGCAATGCCCAAGGCTGAAACAAGCAGTAGTGTTAGTATACTGCTGAGAGACACGGAGACACCAAGAACTGGGTCAGCGGCCTTTGGAAAGAAGCAGAGAGGCTGGCTTACAAAGATGCTTAATTCTTTATGTACATGGTGAAAGGCGAGTTACTTACTTTACAGAATAAATACAAGCCTTGCCGTAGCAGCCGCCCTGTCCAGGATTACACTGCGGTCCACAAAATTAATTTTTATTTTCCAGGAACCACTAACAAAGTAAAAGGAAACAGGTGAAATTTCAATGACCACTTTTATTTATCTAATACAACGAAGTACTACTCCGGCATGTATCAAAATAAGTTGTGGAGAATATTTTCCTCCTTTGTGTTATGTCTTTCAAAGACAGCCTATGCTGTACTTCAAAATTTATGCCCAATCCAACGTACCCCACAGCAAAAGCTCAATTCCCACATGTGCTGGGCACTCTGGACTCCTTACAGCTTCTCAGGACAGGAAAAAAAATAGTCAAGGGGCAGAAGAGTATTTCTATAGCTGTCTACACAATGAAGGGGCCACAGACTTCAGTAGTCGGACTTCTCAGAAGTGAAAAACAGAAAGGCCAATAGCTGGTCCAGCCACAGCAACTTCATGGTAGTGGACAGAACACAGCCAATTCAGGAACTATTGCATACAAGCGGCCATATACAAACCCATATTTGCCCTACCCCGGTGTCACTACTGAAATGAACCCAGCACTTTCCCTGGAAACCTACCCCACTGTCATCACAATGCTACAGATATCCACAGACCCCAGCACTTTCTCCTCCCAGAAGCCACAGGATAAAGTTCATTTTTCTAGGACACAAGGAGGCATGGACTCTGAAGTGTACAAACTTCTAGCAGCAGCATCTACATAGTGCTGGGCCGCATTTGTGGCTGTCTGTGTTGGGCTGCGTGTGGTTTCTGGGCAGCAGGCTGGGCTCGTGTGCTTAGAATAAAACAGAGAATTAAACAGAGGAAAACTGTTTACTATATGTCTTGAGAAGACTGAAAAGTTGTTAAGGATTTCATATGCTTTAATTCTCAAAGTCTGGAACAAGAAAGGTCTTTTGAAGGCCAAGCTGAAGTAATGAAGCACTCTATTAGCTTGATAATGAAAAATGGTGGACTTTTAACTTTTAAACATTTATTTCTTCTTATCTGTATGTGAACAAATCTGAGTGTAAAATGTTGGCAGACACGTGCCCCAGCCTGGGGAGGTCAGAGGACAGTGCTGGGTGTGTATCCTGGTCTAAGACAGGGTCTTTTGCCCCCCTGTCGCCGCTCCACAGACAAGGCTAGCTTCTGGGGAGTCTCTTATCTCACCCATCTCCCAGTAGGAGGGCTGGGGTTACAGGTTTGGAGGGGATGTGAACTCAGGTCCTCAGGCTTAGCTCTTTACCCAGAGTCATCTCTTCAGCACATTTAAACATTCCAATAAAAGATTTAAGAGACATGATCTTCAAGCATAGCTATATGTACCCTCATATGTGTGTATATGTGGTTCATTTTGCACCAGCAGAAGTAAAAATCTGTTTCAAAATCCTTGGAAACTCAGTGCCATTCCATGACAGAAAAGGTAACAAACAATGGTGCTTAAGGGAAATAGATAGCAAGAGAAGTTCTAAGGCCAGCATGTCTGGTCTGTTACAGAAGAGGGGGAATGGGAAGGGTTTGTTATTTAAATTATATACTGACAAATTATACATAGACATTTATAGGGCACAAAGTGATAGTGCAGTCTGACTTTTGAACTATTTTGATCTTTTAAAGATTTTATTATTTTTAATTATGCACATGTGGGGAGGGGCAGGTGTGTGCACCTGAGTGTAGGTACCCAGAGGCACTGGATCCCCTGAAGCTGGAATTAGAGGCCCTGGGAACTGAACTTGGGTCCTCTGCAAGTGAAGTACCTGTTGCCTACTGAGCTCCATTACCTGATTTTTTAAAAAATAAAATATGGAATGATGAAATAAAGCTAATTAACTTACTCATCACCCCAGATATATGACATTTAAAGAAAATGAAAAGAGCTGAGACTCAGTCTCAGTGATGTGTACAATAAATATTCCATGACCAGCTGTTGTCAGCAGACTGAACTGAGATCCCAAAACTACATCACTTACTCCTATCCCAGTAGGGACCATCGGGGACTGATACTCAGGGTGGGCGTCTAATCGACTCCTGTACCATCCCAGCCAATACGACTTGCTAGGGAACTGTGTGTTTCAGAAAGCGCCATGCATGGGCAGCAAACCACAATCCACATTAGTACGTAAGTTTCCTGTTTCAAACAAGTCCTTCACAGCCATCAATTAAGACAATCAGGAAAGAGCACGAACTAAGAGTTCAGAACTGGGAGCATTCTTCTACAGCCCTATTATTCGCCTAATAGCTACTGTAAATTTTAAGACAGTTGCTAACTTCTCAGATATCCGAGGGTCATTTTACCGAGACAAAATTTATCTAATAAAAATTAGAAGGCAATATCGTTAAGTGTATATATAATACAACACAGCAAACCACGAGGATCGTCCAAGAAATATCACAACCATGGGAATAACAGAGCCAACCGTACACTAACGCAACAATGCAGCGTCACAAAACCGTGCGCATTCCCAGAGAAAACTTTTTCCAGATACGAAGTTAGGCCGCAGGGGTCCTCGAAGACGCTGGATGCCAGTAACCAGTGTGTTCCAATGAGCAAACCCCCAACGCCATTCATTTCCAGCGCTGTTGCTGCTAGGAGCTAGCTGCCCACCTTTGGGCAAGCTCTAGGCTCTGGGGAGCGAGAAAGCCAGTGGGGTTTGGAGACAGAACCGTGGAGGACGCACACTCGGGATGAGCAGGGACCAGGTATGGGAGAACTCACGCCGGGAACACGCAAGGATCAGGGATGGGAGGACCCACACCATGGATGACCGGGGACTCCGAGACTGGAGAACCAGGACCAGGGGATGCGCGGGGACCAGGGATGGGAAGACCCGCACCAGGGATGCGCGGCGTCCAGGGGCGGGAGGATCTAGGACCTGAGCGCCGTTCCCGGGGACAGCACTGTGGGAGGTGGAGGGAGGGCGAAGGCTCCTTCGGTACTAGCTGGAATACCCTCTGCAGGACTTCTGGAAACTTCTCCGATTAGAAGGGCTTCCCTGCAAGATGCCGGCGTGGCGCGGGCCGCAGCCCCCCACAGCCTGCGGCGTATCCCGGGTTAGTCCAGACTCACAAAGCCCCGCGTGACGCCCTCTGTGGCCGGCCCCGCCCACGCGTCACCACACCCGCGCCGAGCTGAGCTTTGGCCCACTCTGACCTTCCAGAAGGCGCACGGGACGCCGGCGGTCCGCTCCGAGCCCGAGAGCCCACTGAGAGCGCGCGGGCACAGGCCTGACACCCTCCGGCCCCAGCCAGGCCCAGGCCACGTCGGACCGCGCCTGCGCACTCCCTACCGGCCGCCCCGGGGCCGCCGAAGGGACCTGGAGAGCGACGGGCGATGACAGCCTCTGGCCGCCAGGGGGAGCCCTGGGTCGAGCACTGAGGACCTGGAGAATAAACGCTGGCTGGAGCCTGGGACCCTACCTGACCCTTCTGTCACCAGAGGTGTTAAATCTGTGACAGATAAAACTAGGCCTGGGTCTGGAGAGATGGCTCAGCAGCGAAGAAGTCATTACTTCTTATTTTGAATCTATAATGCATATAGAACACACCTCAATAACTTATAAAAGCAACAATTAAAAGTGAATAAAGGATTTGAGTAGATATTTCCTCAGACAAGATAAACAGACCACCAGAAAGGGCATCAAAAGATGGTCAGTACCATGAATCTTCAGGCTAACTCACATCAGAATGAGGCATGACTTCTGTCTCTTTAGAATGGCTGTAATCCAAACATAGGCAGTAACAGGTTTGGCAAGATAGCTCTACAGCCCTCTGGCATTACTGGTGAGATTGTTAAGTAACCAAAAACAGAACAGCCAGTAAACCCTAGTTGGTATTCACTTATCTTGCTTCAAACAATTGAGTGATTATTATAAAACTCCATTTAGTCTTTTGACATCACCTGCAATCACCTGGGTAGACTCAGTGGGGGATGGTCTGTGTTAGGTTAGATGTGTACATGTGGTGTTTCTTAGGGTAAGTGACCCAGCCCACTGTGGGCAGCACCATTCCCTAAGCAGAGAGTCCTGAAAGAGAGGAGAAATTGTGCTGAGCCCAAGCAAGCAGCCAAGTGAGCGAGCTTGCATGCATGCATGCATTTCTCTCTGCTCTTGACTGCGGATGGGATGTATCTAGCCATTCCAAGTTCCTGCTTACTTCCTCACAACAGCGAACTGTAATTGGGATTAGTGAGCTGAACCAAACCCCTTTCTCCCCCAAGTTTTTGTTGAAACATTTTCTCACAGCAACAAACGAAACTAGGACACACTCCTATTTATTTTGTTTAAATGAAGCAGGCAGAATTTTATAACAGCATCCTGCCTCAATTCTTTAAACTGCTTCCAAATTATATGCTCCAAATCACTTTACGATGTCATATCCACAGCGTTTTTTTTTAATGCAATAAATCCATTTCTTCAGGCAATAAAAACATTGGAATCACTTGACTGCAAAACCATTTGCTACCAACTAATTACACTTATTCACACACCCCGTTTCTAGGAACTACTTCAAAATGGCTTTGCAAAGATTGATAGTTTAGAGTGCTTGTGATCTGGTACTTCTAGCATGCCATGTCTGAATTAACGCCATCATCCTCTAGTGGTGTCTACATGGAGGAAGCACCCCACACATTTGCAGCCTTCCCCATAACAACCTACCTTCAGCACCAAGTAGAAGGAGGAGGAGGAGAGATGCTGAGATCACTTCTATTTGTGGAGGATAGCCCTCTGACTACTGCCCATGTTCTTGGCGGAAACAGTCTGGGGTAGTTCCCATCTCAGGGTCCCAGCATGAGACAGGGGGATGGGGAAATGGAAGGTGAGACAGAGAGGAGAAGGGAGAGAAAGACAATTCAAATTTCAAAAAAAATTCTGCTGTTCTTTTCAGTTTTAGTTTTTTTTTTTTTTTGGTTTTTTGAGACAGGGTTTCTCTGTAGCTTTAGAGCCTGTCCTGGAACTAGCTCTTGTAGACCAGGCTGGCCTCAAACTCACAGAGATCCGCCTGCCTCTGCCTCCCGAGTGTTGGGATAAAAGACGTGTGCCACCACTGCCTGGCGAGTTTTAGATTTTTTAAAGGAATATTTCTTCATTCGCTGCATGCTCTTAAGAAATTTGTAAAGACTCAAATTTTAACAACAACAACAACAAAAAACCACTCACCACTTTTTTTCTAGGAGTCTATTAGAGCTTCCGGTATCCTAGATTTTAATGGCTTCAATGAAAAATGTGTAACAAATTCAAAATTGGGGTACAAGTTTCATCTAAGGCTCTGTCCTATACAGCTTTGATCAATTGGATAGCTCCGACAAGTGTGATGTTCCTATCTGAAATGCTCAGCATGGTATGTATTGCTTGACTCCCTATGAGGGTTCCTACTTTGCACAGGCGCCTTCTAAGTCAATTTCCAATATGTGCTCTGTGGTCATATGTATTTTGGTAAAATCCAGGGACTCTTCCCAGTTAAAACCACTGATTCCACATTTGACTTCCTTTCTTGTCTACGCTGTTGAAAAGGACATGGGTGTTCAGGGATCTGGACAAGAAATTAAGTGGGATATGTTTAGTCTTTGTTTTTGAGATAAATGTATGTCTACTATGGCTTCTGGGTATGGCTAAGCTATTGCAAGCCACGGCGGTGAGACACCAACTTCCAGGACTATTCTCACCATCACCTGCAGGCTCAGTTGACCCTGGGTAACTCTGATATAAGCACACTGGCTAGGGGCCACACCCTCTTTCATTATATTGCATCTTGCAAGTCAAATATCCCTCATCCAAAATGCACGAGAGCAGACTCCATTAGGTTTCATATATTTTAAAATTTAGAACATTTGTGCACAGATGATGAGGTATTATGGAGATGAAGAGACCTAAATTTAAACAAAGTTTATGTATGTTTCATATACAACTTACTCCATAGGCTGAAGGTAATTTCATGCAGTTTTAGTGAGTTCATATCTTGACCGTCGCCTCTCAAAGTCACGTGAGGAAGTTTGCACTTTGCACCACAGCACTAAATGCTTTCCTACCCTGGAACATTCCAGTCTCCCAGATCAGGAATGACTAACAGGCACAATGTTCAACACATGTGGGTGGAGCCGAAGCAAGCATTGAACTACATGGAACCAAAGAGGGGTCTAAGGAGAAGTAGTCCAATTGGTAGGCTTGACAAATATAAGCAAAGGCATTGGTTTCTTTCATCAATGCTTTGTCAAACACTCTGTCAGTTGTCTTCAAATTTTGTAAGTGAGGAGATGGCTCAGTTGGTAAGAGCATTTGCTGAACTAACATGAAGCCATGAGTTCAAATCCCCAGCATTGATGCAATAGGTAAATAATGGCCACGCCACAGTACTGTGACCCCATGGAGGATTGCCTGGACTTGCTGAGACTGTCTCACTCCAGGCTCAGTGAGAAACCCTAACTCAATGCTGAAGAATCATAGAGCAGGGCACTTAAGCGTAATCCCCCAGCCTCTGCAATTCACACCCCACCCACTCATACACACAAACTAATAATAATTAACTCAGAATTATCAATATTAAAATATGAAGCCAAAACAAATTTTCCTAAGCTTTGTAAATCGTCTTGACAAACCACACTAAAGGAGATGAAGTTTATTTATTCATTTACTCTCTCTGGAACCCTTACAAAGTTCCCTATGAGGGTTATTAAAAGGAAGATTGTTTAGACCAATTAAAGTCAATAGTGTTCATTTGAGCAAAACAAGCTGCTTTGCAAATGACAGCTACAGCAGTTTCTGGGAAACCCAACATGATCTCAAGATACTTATAGAAAAATGAAAGGCAGCCTAGAGCAATCCAAAGAACTCAGCTTGGTCAATGAGCCAATTGGTTGCAATTTAACTTGTCGGTTGCAGCTTAATTAGTTAATTAGTTACAAGGCCTTTTGCAACCCAGCAATATCAACTTTCTGAAAAAACCAAATTTGGGCTAATATTGTTTTTCCAAAGCAAGCAGAGGGACTGGCTATTTTATTTCATATCCCAGGGCTGGAGAGACAGCCGTCTGGAGAGACAGCTGTGTTTAAGAGCAGTGCCTGCTCTTGTAGAGGATTTAGGTTCAGTTCCCAGCACCCCCATCGTGTAGCTCATGACATTCTCTAAGGCCTGTTCTAGGAAATCTAATGCCCTCTTCTGGCCTTCAAGGGTACTGCACACATGAGGTGCATGTCCTTATATACAGACAAAACTAACCCAAACATATGAAATAAAAATAAATACATTTTTAATTTTTTATTTCATACTTTCTTGTGGACCAATAAGGTGGCTGCCCCCTGACAAAAAGATGAAATCCCTAAGAGCTACAGTGGATTCCAGACTGGCAGGAAGGGTCTGCCAGGGCCAAGACCTGTTATTTTGCTGGAATTTGCTTTGCACTAAAGACTGCATGAATGGTCCCCATATATCATTCTTAAATTTCTTCCAAACAGTGTAATGAGGTTTTTTGACAGGAAATGTGTCCAAGGTCTTGTAGCTGGTATGAACTACAGTTTAAATCGGAGGGTTTGATTTTAAACCTTGACCATGCCTAGTCTGGGTGTTCTTTATCCCAAGAGGTGATATATTTTATGAAAACTGGAAAGATCTTGGTAAGGAAGGTAATTTTGCTGAGGTAGAGGACATGACCTGGTCAGGTTAGCGCTAAAAAAGACTTGTTTAATAGCATGGGCTATCGGAGGGACCTGTATTTGGATCTTCGCAGTCTTGCCTACCACCAGCTTGAAAAGACGACTCCACTTACGAACCTCAAAACTTCAGTTCCGGATTTGTATAATTGGGATAACAGTGATTTCTTCAAAGGTTTATGCTCGGGATTAAATATGATAATCTATGCAAAGCTCTGCCTCCCAGTGGAGGGAACAGATTGCCCGGCAATCTGCGCAAGAGCACAGACCCTGGAGCCCAGCGCCCACATTGAAACTCCGATTCTGCCGCTAATCTCTGCAACCGTGGGCCAGTTTGCTCTGCCCACCAGCACCTCCATTTTCTCACTGCCAAAACACAGCAATGACAGCGAAGCACTGCTTCCTCTCTATGTGCACAAAGTGCCTAACAGAATGCTTAGAACAAAACTGTTGTTTGTTTTGTTTTAATAAATCTCTTTGAGGGGATTGAGAGGTGACTCCGCAGTTAAGAGCACTGGCTGATCTTGAAGAGAATCGGGGTTCAATTTCTAACACCCACATGGCGGCTCACAGGCATCTGTAATTCCAGTTCCATGATCTGATGCCCTCTTCTGGCCTCTTCAAGCCATCCACACACGTGGTGCACAAACATACATGCAGGCAAAACACCTGCATGCAAAAATGAAAGTTAATCCACTACTAAATAAATGGAGGCCGTTTGATGGTGTGATCACTTACACAGGTTAAAATTGGCTTCCCCCAATGTTACAATTTGGGATATTTTGTTTTGTCTTTATTTAGGAGAATAGATCAATCGGCAGACCCAGAGGGATGGGTCTTATGGCTACTAGACTAAGGCTGCTGGAGTCGGGGAGCAGGGAGGACAGGAGGATGGGAAGGTGTTAGGAAGATCTTTTAGGTTTGTGTGACAAAGTGACTGTGTGACCCCAGGTATGTCCTGAGATAGGACAGAGGGTTGCACATACAAGAAACTGAGAGAAGAGCTCCAGGGAGTCCTCTAACTCAGATTATAACTTTTGGCAGCGTGATGTGAAAACCTTCACACATACTGACACGGTGCTGGAATTGACTGTGTAGCCACATCGTACACAGCAGGGGTCATGATGTTATCCGCGTTGATTTCAACACTCATGCCATATAGCCACCAACCAGGGTACAGGGTTTCTATCCCTGTCTTCTGAGGAGCCTGCCAGTTGCATCGGCTCAGTCGCTGGGAGGATGACATACAGTAGGCTCGGCAGAACCGAAACTAGCGGAAAGAATTTGTGTCTTTACAGGTGACTTCTAAATGTGCTACAAGACACAGATGCAGAACCACGGAACCTAGGCACTTCCTAAAAGCCCCAGCAGAAGAAGCTGCTGTCCTGTGTAGCTTCTACCAGGGTATTAATTACATGGAACCCTGTGAACTTGCCTGCTCGGTACTTCTGTGTGGTTCTGCCTTGCAGATCCACAGACTAGTCTACAGCTTTCAGGAGAAATAGCTGTGATTATAATTAGAATCCCTTTGCACCCTTCAAAAACCCTTTTTACTCTGAGAGAAAAAAGAAAACTTTTTAAACTTTATTAAGTATCTCTACCGCTTTAAAATCATCTTACAATTTTGGTTTGGTTTGGTTTTGGTGAGTCAAGGTTTTGCTGTGTAGCCCAGGCTGGCCTCAAACTCACTATGTAGCTCAGGCTGATCTCAAACTCACTGCCCTCCTGCTTGCCTCTGAGGTGCCGGGATTACAACTGGTTATTGCAATATTTTTTAAAATCTATTTTTATTTTATATGTATGAGTGTTTGGCTGCATGTGTGCAGTGCCTGTGGAGTCCAGAAGAGGGCGTTGGATCCTCTGGAACTAAAGTTATAGATGCTTGTGAGCTGCCATGCCGTTGCTGGGAATTTACCCCAGGTCCTCTACAAGAGCAACCAGTGCTCTTATTTGCTGCGGCATCTCTCTAGACACTATTACAGAATCCATATAGTAAGCAATATGTACTGATTAAAACAGTCCTTGATTTTAAGTAAAATTATTGACTATAAATATAAATAATGAAAATATCTTTGCCTGTGTAGTACGTGAAGGATCTCAGCAGGACCTGCTAACACTGACCTTCGAGGTTTACTTTAAGAAGGCAGTGTTGTGGCTCCAGCCTCACTCTGGAGATAGGGCCAATACTACCCATGCATTGTATTATATTATATTATTATATATTATATTATATTATATTACAGAGGCTCAGAGGACGGAGTATCTGATGGGGGAGGGCAAATTCAGTTCTCAGGGGTCAGAACTGACAGGAATGTTTTCCCTAGACGTGTTAGACAAATGACTCATCGAATGAAGAAATGCGGTTCTGACGTCATGTTCTGACGCATTCCTGTCAGATAGACATGGCTCTCAGAATGGAGACTACAAGCTGTTCTTCTCCCCCATGGAGATCCCTGTGCATGCAACTCTTCTTGGGAGGTCTCCAGATCCAGGCCCAGGGGTGTGTCCACAGTCCCCCAGCCCACTGCCCCTCAGCCTGAAGTCAACAAGGAGGAAGAAATCTCTGTGTAAAAAGACAGTCTTGATCCTAGGACATTTTAAAAGTCAGTTTATTGTTGCAGCGTTGGTTTTGGCTAGCAGGTTATTTTCCATCACGGTGCAGGAATTGTGCTCTGCATCACTTAACTTTCTGTTTGTGAGGATTCGTGTGGTGGAAAGACAAGACTGACTGGACCAGAGATATTCGTCATCGATAGGCCTACATTTGATGTCTATTAAAAACTACATGCAGGCTGAAGAGAAAGCCCAGTCATTAGGAGCACCTGTTGCTTTTGCAGAGGACCCAGGTTTGATTTCTGGCTCACAACCACCTGTAATTCCATGTGCCAGGTGATCCAACACCCTTTTTTAGCTTCTGAAGGCACCAGGTATTGGCGTGGCGCACAGACAATGCAGGTGAACCCTCGTATACACAAAATATAAATAAATCTTCAAAAATTAAAAAAAATACAGTCTGGTTCACTAAGGCCAAAGAAGAGCCTGAAAGTGCATTTTGAGGAATCCCTGGGGACTGAGGCTGGCAAATAGACTATATTTTAAGTGGTATGGAACTCAGGGAGTGCTTCTTAGAGAAGCCTAATGCTCTACAAAAAATGGGATAAATACAGAGTTTTCCCTTTCTTCTGAAAACCACAAGAACCACAAAGATCTCCAGTTGGTTTTGTTTCTTCCCTTATTATATTACTGTTCCTATGGAAATCTCTGACTGGGAACTGAATTCCTTTCCTAGGGTCCAGGCATCAGGCATTGATCTTCCCCTCCCCCTCACTCTGCCTCTGACTCCATCCTCAGAGCCACAGAGCAATGGTGAGATGCTGCCTGTCCTGCAAGCCTCCTTCTTCTTTGACTTTTATCACCAAATAGTTTAGTCTCTGCCCGTCATCTTTGTAAAATAACAGATAATAAATAAATAAACAGTATTAAATGATGGGGGTGTCCCACTTGTGTTGGCTTCTGCAGTCAGTCATGGATCAGCATTGTGGCTGTTAAATAACATCACACACAAGGCTGGAGAGATGGCTCAGAGGTTAAGAGCACTGACTGCTCTTCCTGAGGTCCTGAGTTCAATTCCCAGCAACCACATGGTGGCTCACAGCCATCTGTAATGAGATCTGGCGCCCTGCTCTGGCTAGCAAGCATACAGAGAGACAGAATAACATCACACACAATAATTCCCTCCACACCTTCCAGCAGATTCAGGGCAGTCCTGTCTCAGCATGTCACCACGAAACATGTCCCAGCACATATCCACAGGACAGTATTGAAGCCTGGCGTCTCACCTTTTGTTAAGAAAATACACGTGAGAATAGACCTGCGTATGCTTTCCCAGCTTTCTTCACGGAGGACACGCAACCTAGCCATGGGACCTTCTCAACACCAAGACTTTTACACCATGTCAAGTCAATAGCAGTGACTCAAATTTGCATTTATATTTTTACGTACAGTCATATTTTTGAAGGGAGGGGTGCACATCACTCTGAAATGTCATAGATTTGTGAATGAATACATGTAAAGCACACCACAGTCTGAGGATAAAAGCCCACCTTCCTGTTTATCTCTATGCCCTTACCTCATCTCACAAGGAGCCACCATCACTCTTCTTGACGTCCACCACTGAAGTGTCCTTGGCGTCCCTCTCTGTTCTATCACCCTTCTTTCTTCTCACCTGGATTTTTTCCTTCCCTCTCTGGGTTCTAAATGAATCCTTTTTCCTTCCCACAAGTCACCCACATTTGCTAAAACACAATGTGTTCCCTTGAGGCTCCCGCTTGACACTTGACAGGCTTTTGTGACTTACACTGCCAGGAGAGCGACCTGGCTGCTTCCGAGGACCTGGCCAGCTTCCATACCGTCCCTCTGCGCTTCCTCTGTCTTCATAGCAGCGCCCCTGCAGTGCCACACCCTGCCCGCAGCTGCTCAGGGCAGCCTTTGAGAGCCAGCTGCTTGCTTCCTGAACCTCTCAAATGCCGCGCATTCCACGGAACTTCATCCTCTCTCCACTAAAATTGCCACATGCCCCTCGGCACATCCCCCTCCAGTGCCAGCTTAGCTGTGCGTCTCCCTCTACCCTTTGCTTCCTTCGATATTTCAAGGATAATTACAGTGAACTCATCAATGTCTGTATACACTCAATGGTTCAGTTTACAAGAATAAAAATCCAGCTGAAATTTTAAGCATGGCTGAGAAATATTACCTATAATATTTTTATTATAAATTTAATAAAACACTGGCAATCCTTTTTTTTTTCTTTACCCACGAAGCCAGAGAGTTGGATGGTGGTTAAGAGCACTGACTGCTCTTGCACAGGACCTAGCACCGAGCACCCACATAGCGGCTCACACATATCTGTAACTCCTGTTCCTGGGGATCTGGCCTCTGTGGGTACTGCATGCATGTGGTACACAGAGTTACATATGAGCAAAATACCAGTACAAATAAAATTTTATTTTAAAAAAGTCTTAAAAATAGTTTACTTGGAAGAAAAACCATTCCCTAAGCTCCTTTTAAAGAGGTTCCTGGGGAGAGATGGAAGGTATAGACAGCGGCATTTTCTGGGCTTTGGTGGGATACAGAGCTTCTGTGTCCGTGTGACGTGTGCTGGTGTAAGACACTTGGTGCAGGGTCAGTAATGATATTCAAATACAATATACCTCTAGTCAAGTATATGGTTTGTTTCCTCGAAGCTTTTAAAAACAAAATATTCTGAGACTAAAAATGAACGATCATTTGTCTCTGATAATGTAACCTCTATGAATTGTTTCCTGTTTTCGTTCTCTCATGAGTTAGGTCTCAACATTACACACAAGGAAAATATTGGAAAGATTCATAGTTCTTTGCTACCAGCCGGTGTTCACAGCTCTAACTCTTCAAGGTGATGTCATTTCTTTGGAGGAGACAATGAGTTGGGGATATTTTTAATATATCGACGACATCAGATGCTTTGCTTTGCCCTTCCCTCTCCCCCTCCCTCCCTCCGTCCCTCCCTCCCTCCCCTCCATTTGCTGACACATACCAGCCCCTCTTCCAGCTGCCTAGCATGCAGGAATGAACAATACAGGCATGTCTCCCGCTGCCAGCAGGATGATCAGACTAAGCAGATGGAGACAGAAATGCCATTGATTGAGAAAAAAACATAATTTTCAACCATGTTTATTAGTCCACTGAAAAAAAACTTGCTATTTTGTAGTTCCCAAGATGCCCTTGTTCAGATAATTTTTACTGTCTCCTTACTTAAATACTTGTGAGAAGTTACTTTTACTATGCTGTTCATGTGCCTTCCCAGTAAACTTGTGATCAGTGGAGTTTTGTACACCATTCAGTACTGACGCCGTCTGCATCTGCAATGCCTTCATTTCTGAGAGCAAAAGCAAACACTAATATACTACAGCTCACCACTAAAGAGTACTTTGCAGGTTTTTCTCTACACAATTCTACTTTTAATTAAATCAACGGCTGATTTCTCCCAAGGTCATTTGCCTTCGTCTTTTTTTCCCCTTTGTCTACTTAGTTTTTGTACTGAAACTTTAAACTGCAAGAGGCCTGGGCAGAATCAGAAAGAAAGCCATAACAGGCTTTAAGCCATCTACTCCCCTTAATGTAGCAAAATCCGCAGTCAGAAAATTAGAATTATTAGTACAACTTTAGTCTATTCCTCCAAATCCTTCTGTGATTTTTAATGGATGCTATTTTCTTTCTTTCTTTCTTTCTTTCTTTCTTTCTTTCTTTCTTTCTTTCTTTCTTTCCTTCTCTTCTTTTAAGCTCTAGGTTTTTGGCTTCATTTGGAACCATGTTTCATTTGGAACTGCTGTACCCCAGCTGTGACGAATGCTTGGATTATGGTTTGGAGCATGTCCAAACCCAGGCGCTTCATAGGGAATCAGGGAGATCCCTTTGCCCAGACTTAGAAGCATCAGAATGGGCCTCATCAGCCTTTGTTTCCGAGAACTTCACAATGCTTGTGAGTCCACTGGTTAGTTGTGGAAGAGAAGGGGCAGGAAAGTTGGCTCGGCAGTTAAGGGCACTAGCAGCTCCTGCAGAGGGCATGGGTCCAATTCCCTGCTCACAACCATCTGTAACTCCAGTTCCAGGGCATCTGATGCCCTCTTCTGGCCTCCTTGGGCGCCAAGCATGCACAAGGTACGTGTCCATACATTCAAGCAAACAATCGTGTGTGTGTGTGTGTAAATTAAAAGACAAGAAAAGGACCAAATTCTTAGGGCCCATGACATTCCCTGTGCTTACATTGCCATTGTCATTACTCACTCAGCTTCACTCAGAAGCTCTGTGTTTATGCAGCCTATGCACAAGTCGGTGAGCTCAGACTGCATATGAAAACATGGGCCCAGGTCTGACCTTGTGCTCTCACCATCTAAAGACAAAAGCCTGGTAGCAGATAAGGCAGAGCATCAGCCCTAAAAATAAAGCTGTCTCCTTAAATGACTCCTGAAGGAAGGGACAGAGGGCCTGGATAACATAATAGTAATGGTGAGAGTACCCACGAAGACGAAGCATCTCACGGTTCCCTTCCAGAACTGAGTCACAAGTGGAGGGGGTCGGGTGGATGCAGTGCCTGGCCTAGGCGAGCCAAGAAATGGACTGAAAGGCTCTTTCATTCTCTTGGCTGAGGCAGCCTGGCAGCTGGGGCCCACTACTCTGATGATACCACTGCTGGCTGGTGGCCTCTTGAGAGAGCATGGTAGAGACGGGTGTCAACCTCGGGCTCTGGTGATGGGAGAGGGGCAGTTTGGATGACCAGCCAGCAAGTCAAAAATATCCACTCAATCTAAACTTCAACTTGAAACCTTTCTGCTGCGACCTAGGATTGTGGCTGCAGCCCATTCACAGTGACACCAGACCCCCATGGCTACTCAAGTCTCTCACATAAAATGGTTTGGTATTTTCATGGGACTCAATTACATGCACTTTGTATTACCTTTAAACTATTTTATTCACGTGGAACAGCTATCATCTGAAAATTTGAAATCTGAAATGCTCCAAAATCATAAACTTCTTGAGCACCCACTGCTGTACCAAGTGGGAAATTCCACACCTGATCTGTGTGAGGAGTTTTACAAATTAAAGACTTTATGTAAATTTGAGAGTTTCTTGCTGACAGACTACATTTCCCAGCTTCCCTTTCGGGGTAACAGAAGTCATTTCCATCTCTATAAGGGTTCTGGTCAATCTTCTGTAGGCATTTTGGCCATTTAAATATGTACTAAGTTATGTTTTCAAATACTAGATATGGTCATTTAAAGTAATGGTCCCAATTTTAAAAATTTTATCTTAGCAAATTGTTTCTAACCAAAAACTGTGTTTTCTTGATACACTTTGTTTTTGTTCATTAAATAATAATTGGCATTGCGAATATTTGAAACACCTGTTTAGAGTTATTCTTTGGATACTGACTTTAACTGACTTCTTTTACAAAGATTCTAGGTACATGTTCCTTATGTAGGAGTCTAAAGTAAATAAATAGCTAATTACAGATACCTTATCTCTCTACAGGACTCTGGTACATGGTTCAGCCAGTCGTACAGTTACATTTAACCTTATGTTAATTCTGAAGTTTACCTTATGTGACATTGATTTGTGTTAACCTGGAAGCAAAAGTTTTCCTTGTGTAGCTTTGTCTCTTAACGTTGTATACCTATTACCTCATGACTTTGTCAACTGTTAAAAGCTTTATCATGGCCCCTTGGATTGTAGTCTGAATTTTCTTTGGGCTGCCAGCCAGCTCCCAAATAATAATAGAGATTTCTTATTAATTGAAAACTCAGGAAAGATCAGCTTTTAGCTTATGTTTGCCCCACTAACTCTTATTACTTAATTTAACCTGTTTCTATTCATCTATGTCTTGCCTTGGGGTTTTTTACCTTTCTTTTATTCTGTGTGTCCAGCTTTCCTGCTTCCTCCATGTCTGTCTGTCTGGCCCCTGGTATCTCCCTGGTGTCTCTCTCTCTTCCTCTGTCTCCTTCTGCCTTTGTCAAGCCTAAAATCCTCCTCCTACTTATTCTCTCTGCCTGGAAATCCCACCTATACCTCCTAGTTAGCCACTGGCCATTTAGCTTTTTATTAGACCAATCAGGTAACTTAGGCAGGCAAGGTAAACAAATGCAGCACATCTTTACATAGTTAAACTAATATTCCACAACACTGGGTGAAACCTCTTCTGAATCGAATCTTCCCTTCTTCTGTCAGCTGTGAAGCAGATACTGATACTGATGGCCCCAAACCTCTAAAAGGGAACTAATGGGCCATCCAACTTATCTCTCTTCTTGTCACTCTGGAAATGATTTGGGGGAGTCAGAACTAAAAGAGTAAGTTAGCCTCTCTGTCTCAGTGACTCAGATCAGCTTAACATCCTTCAGGACCATCTCGTCTCTTGGTGGCTGCAGTACTCCGAGACTAAAAAGGACCACATCTGACCACTGCTAAGAATGGCTTCTGCACCCTCCTCAATGCTGCTTCCACACAAACAAAGCGTAACTGGCACAATAATCCTGGCAACAGGACTAGCCACTGGCACCCTGAATCAACTCTGTATACCCACTTTCTCTCATCGGCTCACTCTGTCTCTTCTGCCTCCACTCTTCTTCCTCTTCCCACCTAGAGAATCTCTCAGCTCTACTGTAACCAAAACACTGCTTACAGCCCTCTAAGAAGAATTTTCCAGGTCTTTTCAGAAATACAAGACAACAATTGCCTGATCCATCACAACCGATCAAGTTAAGACTCTCCCCCTGCTCCATGACCCAAGAGGACTTTCCCCTTCAGTGCATCCAGAACTACCCACTCTAACAAAGACCATCAGTAGCAGAAAGCAACTATAACGCCCTGCCCTGCAAGTTTTATATGTTCTCAGAGCTAGGAATGACAGCTTCCTGCTGAAGGACTACACTTTGCAGCTTCCCTTGCAAACTGTGGAAGTCATTTCCACCCCTGTAAGGGGCTGCATCCCATCTTTTTCTGCAAGCATTTTGGCCATCTGTGCATGTGGGTGACAAAGTGCCCCTCTTGCTTCCCATCCTCTCTCTATGTCTGCTTTAACTCATCTAACAAGTCTACCTTCAGCCTATTGTATATAAAGCTGTATATAAAATATTAATAAATTCACTTTTAAATTGGGTCCTATCACTAAAATATCTTATTGTATCTACATACACAAAATCCCCAAACATGGTTTGCATACTGTATCGATCAAAGGAAAATGACAAGAAAACAAATCCTGTATGTTTTCAGAACGATGGAGTGAACATATTTTGAACCACAGAATGATGGGTCCATAGAGACAGACTGTAGATATAGAGAGTCAGACACAGGAGGTCAGGCTAACAGTAAGCAGAAACAACTGACAGAACCAAGGAGAACATTCTCTGTCGTGGCCTGCAGGGGGCAGAATGAGCCCAGGGAAAAGAGCGATGAAAGCAGGGGGGTGGGAGACCCTCAGACTCCACTCAGGAGTAGTGTAATCAAACACTGGACATTTCCTACTTTTTCTCTCATCTCTGCCCGCCTCCAAATACCCATTCTAGTACCAAATCCTGGTGTCATTTGAGACTTCTCTTGGGGACATTTGTGCCGAATCTCTAAACCTTGCTCTAAGCTAGTGGGGAATAGCAGCGTTTTTCAGAAGAGAGGAGAGACACAGACCAAGCTCTCTCTAAGCCCTAAAGTCATATTTTGATGGTCTAAGACTGTCTTCCAGGGGGGCTGTAACCTTCTTATTTTCTGGATGATGATTCTGGGGCTATGCTTTCAAGAAAGAGTAGACTTGGGAAGGAACTTCCGGATCTCATAAAACAACTTTCCATGTTCATAACTTGGGCTTTGCCTTTTCTCTGAAGAGTCTTTCTTCCTTCAGAAGCAGAGAGTTGATGTCTGAGTTCAGCCTGCAGAAGCTTGGCCATTGCAGATGGCAGATCTGTTCTGTCTTCTGGTGTGTGCGTTCAGTGTGCAGCAGTTAGCATGGCCAGTGGCAGATCTAATGTCTTTGTGCTTCAGATGCATGTCAGGCTCTGCTTCAGACTGAACGTCTAGAAAGCCAGACATCCTATGTGAGGTCAGAGCTCCTTTGTGGGGCCAGAGATCCTATGTGGCAGGTAAGGGGGTGTTTGATGGGTGGTGTTTATCAAGCAGGACCATTTCATCCCGTGCCACCTTCTGTATCCATTGCATGTTTATGTTCTTAAAAGGGCCCCTAAATTCTCATGTTTATGTTCTTAAAAGGGCCCCTATATTCCCATTTGTTTCTGTTCACTCCTTCTGCCTCATCTGACCTGCCTGAATTCTTTGATGCTGACCAGTTTCCCGCCTCAAAAAGTAGGGTGGAGAGCAACTAAAGAAGACACCAACATTGACTTTTGGCCCTCTTTCATGCACACACATACATACACACACACACACACCAAACACATGTACACATGCATATGCCTATACAAACATACACACATGGAGAGACATACACAAGCTCCAGGTTCAACAAAGGACCTAGTCTCAAAAAACTAAAGTGGAGGATCATAGAGGAAGATGCCAGTATCAACTTCTGACTTCTACATGTGCACACACATGTACGCACCCTACTAAAACACACACACACATATATACACACACACACACAGACACAGACACACACACCAAAAAAAGAAACCAAAACCAAGCATCCCTCCATATCTTTGTCCAGGTGTTTCTCACATGCAGACAAACATTTTCATAGGATAGAACTTGCTGGCACAGAGAGGTTTTGCTTGCTTCACCTCTTTTCAAATTGCCAGTGACATCTTTGTAGACTATAGACCTCATCATGCCTTTGCTTAAGAATTTTCTTTGATCTCTCTGCCTAAGGGCCAAAAGCCCAAAACATGGTGTCCGAGGCTTCTCACATCTAGTCCCCACCAACCTTGAGTCTGTCGTCCATGCTTCCTTTGTAGAGTACCTACCTCTTACTATGCCACACATTCCTCTCCAAGGGCCCACATTTCAAGGCCTGGCTCCTTCTTGCCTTCTCTTTCTCCTGTTTGGAATTCCTGTACAGCCCCTCATACCTGAATTAGAAATGCTCAAGTGCCCTTCCCAGACTGTCTAAGAAATATCTCCTCCTCCGTAGATTTTTCTGAGTCCTTCTAGGCAATGTATGTCCCTTTCATGTTCACATTTCATGATTGACATCTGTCTTAGTTAGGGGTTCTATTTCAATGAAAAGAAACCATGACCATCGCGACTCTTATAAAGGAAACATATAATGGGAGTGGCTTACAGTTTAGTAAGCCATTATCATCCTGGCATGTGGGTGATATGGTGTTAGATAAGGAGCTGAGAGTTCTACATCCTGATCCACAGGCAACAGGAAGTGAACTGAGTTCACACTGGGAGTAACTTAAGCATAGGAGACCTCAAAGCATGCTCCACAGTGACACACTTCCTTCAACAAGGCCACACCTTCTAATAATGCCACTCCCTATGAACTGTGTTTTTTTTTTATATCTAAGACCTGTTTTGTACGTTTACTTGTTGGCAGAGCCTTGTTACATAGCCCAGGCTGGCCTTTAACTCTAATCTTTATGCCCCCTCCTCACCAGAGCTTGGATTACAGGTATGTGCCACCAGAGGCCAGAATTTCTCAGCCATTTTAAGCCAAGAAGACAATAATTAACTTTTTTACCTCATTAGACTAGAAGATCTTACTTCTAATTGTTACTAAAATGTATAGAAACTTGAAATCTAATTGAAATTCATAACAATGTCAAGAATGCTATTTCCTTTTAATAGTATTTCTTCTTAAAACATAAAAAGGGAATAACATGATGAATCCTGGGTAGTTCACCCAAAGATTTGTTGACTGTGCTTTGGTTCCTATAGATAAAACACTCTGATACCATGACCCTCTCATTCTATTCAAATCTGAAGTGCTATGAGCATGGTTTATCTGAAATGCGGTGATCATGGTTTCTCTGAAGTGCTGTGATCATGGTTTATCTGAAGTGCTATGTTCATGGTTAATCTATCACTGGTGAAGAGAATGTTGAAGTCTAATCCCCATGGTGAGAAATGAGAGGATGGAAGTTTGATCTGACTGCTGTTTAGGGAAGAAGCCTTGAAGGGAGGCCCATGGTTGGATGCATTTGGTTACTCTTTGCCAATTTCCTTGCCTCTCTCTTGGGCTCTACAGTGCTACCCTTGACCATGCCTGTCAGAGCCTCATTGGTGCAAACAGTCTTGATTTCTCTCCGACACTCTTTCCCCATATAACCCAAAAGGATGTGCACATGCATAGTTAAAAACAAAAACAAATTCCTTCAACCTTGTCTTTCCAGAAGAAAGGCTCTCTTCTCTCATGGAAACTGTCTGGAACCCTGAGCAGCTGAGAGCCTTTGGGGTCTCTGCTGACTCTCCTGAGCTCCCTGGTAGTGTCCTCTGCTGTGTTTTCTCTCTCTGTGCTCCTGTTGACTGACAGACGATCGTTCTCTCTCTGCATCTGACTGGGGTCTTATCCTACAGGGGCTTTTCTACCCTGCCATCACCAGCACCAAGAGCATGTGTGGTGCATCTCCCAAGTCTTAAGATGTCCTGCACGTATTTGTCACACTTGTAGAAAACAGGCTGGGGACACTGCTTAAAAAGTATTTACATTCAAAGGGGTGGGTTACACATTCACACCAGAGCAATGGATTGAGCTCCCAAGGTCCAGTCGAAGAGCAGAAGGTGGGAGAAGATGAGCAAGGAAGTTAGGACCGTGAGGGGCTGGACCACCCACTGAGACAGTGTGCCTGAACTAATGGGAGCGCACCAAATGCAGCTGGACTGGGACTGAATGAACATATGATCAAACTGGACTCTCTGAATGTGGCTGCCAATGAGGGCAGACAGAGAAGCATCAACAATGACACTAGGACCTATCTCCTCTGCATGTATTATCTTTTTGGGAACCTAGTCGATTTGGATGCACACCTTCCTAGGCCGGGATGGAGGAGGGAGGGCCTTGGACTTCCCACAGGGCTGGGCACCATGCCCTCTTTTAAAGAAGCAGCAGGAGGGAGGAGGGGGGAGCGGGAGGAGACTGGGAGAAGGGGAGGAAATGTAAATTTTTTTGGAATGGAAAAAAATAAAAGAATATGGAAAAAAAACAAAGGGGTGGGTTATAACATTTACCATATGTTTTACCATATTAAAGGCAAATAAAAACTTTCAAGCCATTTTTGGTGACTAGCTCATGAGGTTATTGGTTGGAGATAATGACACCTTGGCCTGGTGACATGTCTACATTTCAGGGATAGGACTGTCTGGACCCAAGTGACCTGATGCCTTCCCGTCATTCCCATCCCAAGGCAACTGAATCTTCAAGGCAGCCTCATATATAGTTTTTATGAAACCAATCAGACTGTAATGGATTCTTTGTTACTAATCAGTAACAAAGTGTTATATATTCCCTTGGAGAAGGCATTGTCTTCTGAAGAAAATATGTAAATAATGAATGTGTTCTTTGCTTGACAAAGTACCCTAAGCATCCTAACATCTCAAATATTTGTTTAATTTACTAGTGACTAACTAATAAATGATCCCAGTTCCATTTAGAAATGACGGTTGGGAAACAACAGGGACAGGGAGACAGACTTTTCATACATGTCTGCCTTCCAGAAATCCTGACTCCTCTGTGTTGTAGGTACACAGTTGGTTACACTGGTTTGTAAATGGAGGTTGTCTTGGGGTTACTTTCCCTTAAAAGCTTGTCTTGGAGCTTATATTTGGTCTGCATTTAAGATTTCGTTGACCTTACTGGTCATGATGGCGCACACCTTTAATCCCAGCATGCACTGAGGAGGCAGAGGCAGCAAGATCTCTGTGAGTCCAGTCTATACAGTGAGTTTCAGAACAGCCAGAGCTACATAGAGAGACCCTGCCTCAACAAAAACCAAATTCATTGACCTTGAGCCCTTTTGAAAAACTCTAATTTCTGAAATTGGTTGAAGTTAGGCAGCAAGGCCAGACCCAAGGGGATCCATTGCCTGCCCTTAAGATTCCATAGTCTGTGTGTTTCTTTCTTGGCAATTTCCCATGTGGACCCCAACGATTGTGACATATAGTGATAAAGCTATGTCCTCTTTGGGTTGTAACTTAGTGTCTTTTCAAAATAGAATCGCCAGGAAGCCTAAGCAATGGCTAGAGTCCTGAAAGTCAAATACATATTAATGCGCTCACATTGGCTCGCTAAATCAGAAGGCACTGGGGAAATCAGTTTTATAATCTTCCTTATAGAAAAAAATTCAATTTTCTTTCAGTGTTGGCTCCATGAATTGGATATTGGCTGTAGGAGTTCTGGGAGAAGGTAAATTTGATTTACCTCATGTTTGGAGGTACTGAGGGAAGTTGGTGCAGGAATGAGAAGATCGATACAGTCTGCATTTCACTGTTGCTGCTGCTGCAATGTAGCCACACAAAGCCGGGCAGTCCCTGCAAGGCGGAGCAATTCCCAGGGGCATGGAAGTTAGAATTGAAGGACCTTTTGAGTTTGTCTCATTTGAAGAATTTTGAAAAAAAAATTTAATGGAGTTCTAGACTTTTTTCCTTAAAAAGGAAGCTAATTAAACAAGTTGCAGCTTCTCTAAGGCCAATGAAACTGAGAAAGTAGAAATTACCTACTAATACCAAAGCTTTTTGCCTCCTCTAGGTGAAAGATTTTGGCTTGCTATAAAATCTACTGTCCGATGTGGCAGATTTTACACATTTTCATCAAGGAGATGATAACTGAAACACTATGATGACCCCAGTTCAAGGTTATTTGCTATGACCCAACTATAATGCTCCTCCCTGATAAGCTGCCATTCCCTACAGGTCCCAGGGAGAGGACATGGATAGTGCTGGGGCACTGTTATTCATCCTACCACACCAGCCAACCGCTCGCCAGGTATTACCTTTTCAAACCTCCCCAACAGAGAAAAATGGGAAATAAGGAAAACATTTTACCAGCCCTGAGGACAGGAGAAATGTTAGCACTAATGCCTTCTATCTCTGGATCTGTGAAGTCTCACCACAGTTGGAAATCTCTGCCTCGCTTAACAATCTTCCTTCTGAAAATCGACTGGGACAGCAAGCCTCCTGCTCACCAGATGGGCATTTGGCAAATATTTGTTGCATAAAGTTCATCACAGAAAGCAACTGTTACGTTGTCATTTCTCTAGGCAAATAAAACAGATTTCTCCTTTATTCTCTGATGCAATATTCCACCATAATTGTCCCATGGGTAGGACCATATATCTGATTTTTCCCATTCAAGCTGTCACTGAAGACTCTGCCTTGAATATCCTAGAAGGCTTGATTGTAGCCTGTGGCTGTTACTGAGGGCTTACCACCTGGCTTTGCCATCCCATCTCCACCTCTTATCAGACTCCAGTTACCTCATAACAGACCCGATAGACACAGTCTCGTCTCAGGCTGCCTAGCTACAACTCTGCCCCTGTCCTTAGACTCTCTCTTAATTTTACTCTGGAAATTTTATAGCTTCAGCTTGTATATTTGGATCTGGGGTCCAGTTTTAGGGCTTAGTAACGGTGTGTGGCAAGGTTTTCCACGTGGATATTCGATTTCCCCAGAATCATTTCCTGAAAAGAAAATCTCTTCCCTGTTGAATGTGATGGGTTCTTCATGGAAAATATACTGAACATACATGTGACAGCTCATTGTTACCTCTCTTTTCCTCAGTCATGGAGGCTCACTCTACACTGTGACCCGGACTCCTACTGTATTAGAATAAACCTTCTATCAATTCATCTACCATGCTCACTTTGGCATTAGTTTGTGTATCAGCTACCTTTCTGCTCCTGTGATAAACCACCATGGCCAAAAGCAACTGTCTTACGTAGAGTTCCATTGCTGTGAAGAGACACCATGACCACGGTAATTCTTACAAAGGACAGCGTTCAATTTGGGCTGGCTTACAGTTCAGAGGTTCAGTCCTTTGTCATCATGGCAGGAAGCAAGGCGGCACACAGGCAAACATGGTGCTGGAGAAGGAGCTGAGGGTTTAACATCTGGATCCACAGGCAGCAGGAAGTGACTGGCTTGAGATTCTGAGAACCCAAAGCCTACCCCTCCACCACCACAGTGACGTACCTCCTCCAACAAAGCTACACCTACTCTAACAGGGTCATACCTCCTAATACTACCACTGTGGGCCTATGGGGGTCATTTTCTTTCAAAACACCATAGAAACTTATAGAAGAGCTTACTTTGTAGGGAAGCTGTTCCTAATGGTGGAGGAGATCTGGCTGGAACAGGAAGGTGGCTGATCACATCTCATCACAAAAGCAGAGGGAGCAAACTGGAACTGGGGTGATGCTTTGACATCTCAAAGCCCACTCCCAGTGACATACTTCCTCCTGCAAAACTCCACCTCCTCAAGGGTCTACAACCTCCACAAACAGCATCACCTACCGGGGATCAAGCAGTAAAGGGGGAAGGGGGAGGCGGATCTCTGTGAGTTCGAAGCCAGCCTGGTCTACAAGAGCTAGTTCCAGGACAGGCTCTAAAACTACAGTGAAACCCTGTCTCAAAAAAACAAAAACAAAACAAAACAACAACAAAAAAAGATGACCCCTGTAAGGTCATCTGCTGCTGTTTTTCTGCCTGAGCCAGAAAGCAGCCACTTTTTTCTTCCCCACTTAATAAGGGTCTCTGTGAAAACGGGTGTTTGGGTGTGGTTTGTGCCTAATCTGGGGTCTGGGTTTGGGAGTCCCTGTAGTTATTGTGACCTTTCTGCTGTTTTATACTTTGCGTTCTGGTGGAAGGATCATTAGACCCTGCTCATTTACATGATATAATGTCTTAAGCAGATTTTTCTCAAAGGTAGGAACTGTTTTTGCCGGTTTGGCTCAAAGCCTACCGTGTTCACTTCAACATCTTAAAGAGTACTCCATGGTGGGCTAGATGTGGCTCAATGGTGGACCAGTTACCTACAAGTGTGAGGCTTCATGTTAATCTCTGGTGCCACAAAAATAAATGAACAAGCAAACTCCCACAGAACACTCGGGTCATTCTGAAAAGCCTTTCACAGGGCAAAAGAAGGCACGGTTAAGTTGTTTTGAGAAACTGAAGTTAGCGCCTTTGAGAGGTGGGTGTTGATAATTGTGTGTGGGCTGGAGGGTGACAATTCGAATGTAATTCAAAGTTTGGAAAAGAAAGTATAATACAGTTTTACCACAGACCCACCTCTTTTGATGACCAAGGGAACCCCCATCCCAACCCCGTCCCCACTCCCCTCCCCCGCCCGAAGCCCTCCTCCTTCCCCCCCTACAGCGGACAATGAACACCTATGAGTCAGTAGCTCTCTGTTGCCCTCTTGTGGTAAGTTGCTTCACTTCAGTCCTGTTCAGGACTTGTAAAATTCTCCTTAGAGTCTTCCCTGCTGTAATCAGATCTGGTGATGTATTCTTCCTCAGATGCAGATCTGATTGTTTCTTCTACGCTCAAATGCCTTTAATGGCCTCACCATGGCACTCAAAATTCCAAGAAGGAAAACGGGCAGGTACTGCTTGTGTAGAAATCGCTTCTTGGCTGGATAGTTTCCTGGAAGTCTTACGAGTTATAACCAAAGAAGCAGGCGGGGCGTCTTGATTTTAAAAAGACAGGCTGCACCCCAATGCCTGCAATGTCAAGATGAACTGGGTTCAAAAGTTGCTTGAGGCTTAGAAGGACTGCACGTTGTTCACTCCGATATCGCCTGTTCATACCCCAGCTGTGCTCGGCCATGGTGGGGATACCTAAGAGTATATTATTGGAGCAAGAAAATGCAATCATTTTAGTCTTAAGCACTAATACAATCAGATACCAAGCTTCCATTGCAGTATATCAGCGTTTTTTAACCAGCGACAACTGAACCAGCTGGAAAACACGAGGGTAGCTCCATCTCACGAGGGTGGCTCTATCAGCTTGGAGCCCAGAGACATGTAAGTAGGTAAAGAGGTGGGTGTTGATAATTGTGTGTGGGCTGGAGGGTGACAAAGGCCAAATAGGCAGCTGGTATTTGCTAATTGATACCATGGTTGTGGAATAAGAAAAGTAATTACTAGTGATTATTTTCAGGTATAACACTTGGGAGTATAATTAATTGTTTAAACATTGACTTTTACAGGACCTCCTGCTCGTTAACAGCTTTTTAAAGCGTCAGACTCCCTGTACAGTTGGGAGCTGCTCATCAATAGGCTCTTATTGATTTTGTAGCATAACTAAGGAAAGCGTGGCTAACATTTGCAGTTTCACAGGATGACGGCAGCTTCTTTACTAGATGGACTGAGGAGGTTCAGAAGGCTTTCAATTGCTTTAAAAAAAACTCCACATAATACAACTCTGAAGACATTTAAAAGTAAGTGTTAGCTGTCTATGGTGGCTCACATCTCTATTCCAAGCTTCTTGGGCAGTAGGGGTGGGAGATTTGCAAGTCGGTAGCCTACTGGGGCAAGTTAGTGGGATCTCCAAAATAAATGCAATGAAGCTGGTTGGAGCCAGCACCAGCTCCTGAGCCATGTTAAACTGAACTGCCTTCTTGCCTCTGATATATCATCCCTCTGCAGTCCTGTGATGGTCACTCCTGGAGAAATGTAAGCAAGGCTTCTCAAGAACATCAAACCATTTTAAAGAAATATCCTCATCTAAGGACAGAGGAGATGGTCCAGTGGTTAACAGAATTGGATGCTCTTTGGGTAGTAGAAAAGACAAGATCTCCTGAGTGAATTGGGAACATGGGGACCTTGGGAGAGGGTTGAAGGGAAGGGGCGGGAGGCAGGGAGGGGAGCAGAGAAAAATGTAGAGCTCAATAAAAATCAATCAAAATAAAAAATAATTAAAAAAATAATTGGATGCTCTTGCAGAGGACCCAGGTTTGGCTTCCAGCTCTCACATTACAACCATCTGTAGCTACAGTTCCAGGGACTTGACTCCCTCTTTTGGTCTCCATGGGCTTCTGCACACATGATGATAATGATGTGCATGCATGTGTGCGTGCGTGCGTGCGTGCGTGTGTGTGTGTGTGTGTGTTGATGTCTCTAGTATCCAAGTGTTCTGTTGTAGAAGGTTTTCCAAAAAATCCTGCCCATCCAGTCACCCAGAGCTCACTTTTTTTTTAGCCACCTTGTCTCCCTTATTCTTAGTCTCTCAAGGATAATGGTGATATTTTCAATAAATTCAGTAACAACCACTTCCATGCAATCACTTTAAAAAACAGCGAGAATGCATCATTCTTTGTTTCATTTTGGAATAGTGGCTTATCTCAAACATAAGTATTTTACCAACTAAATTGTCCAAATGATGGCTTTAAAATTTTATGAAGAACACACAATTAATAGAAATAATATCAAAATAGCTCTATTTGTTCTTTTAACTTTTTTCGGAAAACATTTAGATGACATGTGGCTTTTGGGAGTTATTACTCATTCTTTGGTAACAGATAGCAACAGTACCAACAGACCCTGAAGCCTCCAAATTTTCTAAGTCATTTGTCCCAGAGTTTCTATGATATGTCCCTGGTGTAAGTATATCTGAAAAGCTTTTGCAGATAAACATCTGAACGTGAGGTTGATATCACTTCTAAAGTATAGCAAGGGAGATTATCCTAGAGGAACACATCTCGTTGAGTTGGCAGTTTTTTTTTTTATTAAACTTTAATCAGTCTTTTCATTGTTGGAGAACTCATGTTCCCAGGAGGAGTAAGTTCAGATACCCAGAGTTTGAAACATGAATACATAATCTTCACAAAGGTCTGGCTGGTCTTAGACGTTGGTTGGTTAATAACACAGAATTAAATAGCTCTGTCAGAACAGGATCTCTCAGCGAGACCCACGGAGTCACGGGGAGTGGCACACTCCCGTCAACTTCGCCAGGAGGGCAGCACAGTCTCGGAATGGTTGTGAAGACTACGCTTCATATTTAATTAATCTTGAAAGATTTAGTTACTAAACTGTCATACTAATTAATGTTCCTTAGCTCACAGAGAAAGGAGGGCAGTTTTGAGGTGGTCTTAATCTGCCCTTTTAAAAACAATGGTCCCACTCAGGAAGGGCATTCCACTGCAGTTTAATCCCTCATCTCAAAGACAATCATGCTATCTACTAATTTTGAACCACAGACTTCTGTATGCAGTTTCCCAAGTAAAAATCAACCACCTCAACAGCCACAGTTGGACACAATAGTTTTTTAGAAAAGTTGCTTTTGTTGGTCTACAGAAGACACTGGTCCCATCTTTTCTGACACTGGGAACTGCAGCATGGCAAGGCAGAATAATAACATGTTAGTGGTGTGGATTGCTAGGAATATTTCTTAAGTGAGACTCTCCGCCAATGCAAATAATTCCAATCAGACCAAATAAAAGATGCCCATGTTTAATGCAGTGCTCCCGGGGGGCCAGGGAAAGCATGGAGAGGGAAAGAGAGAGGGAGGGCACGTGAAACCCAGAGACCACATGTTTATTCTCTGGGGGGGCAGTAGCCTATGGGAGTGGTCTTGACCCTCTCCGGGGAGGAGTTACCGTTTGGCAGGCCTTCTTGACCCTCCCTGGAGAGGGGTCACCATTTGGCAGGCTTTCTTGGAGGTGGAGTTTGGACTGAGACAACTCCCAAGGGAGGGGGTTTGGAATGGAGTTTCCTGCCCACTATTCCAAAGATGGGTGCCAGGGCCTGGGATGAGGCCCCCAACTAGATATTTCAAACATTCCAGGCTTTTTGGATAAGGGGGTGCTGGCGAGCTGAGGTAAAGCCCCTCAACCAAACATTTTAGACTCCTTGGATAAAGGGGCACCGTCTCAAGTCTGGATGCTTCCTGTGTGCATGGGGCGAAGTGGGAGAAGGGAGAGCTGGGAGTTGGTGGGTTCACGCTCAGTGAGAGGTGTGGTTGGAGAGGCATCCGGTTTATTGTCATCCTGGAGACCTCAGGCAGCTGTTCCTTGAGGGAGATGAGAAGGCAGGTGGCTAGGAAAAAAAAATGTTATTATCGGCCCTATGAATGGGGCTAGCCATAAGAAGTCATTAACTACCAGAAAGAATGGGACAGAGACGAGCCCTGGTTGTACAGGTGAAGCTCGGGTGTATAATTGGGACACAATAGCAGATAAAACCAGATTTTAGTTGGTAGGTGTCCTTGACCCAAGAGAGTTGGTACCAGTGGTGAAGTTTCAGGAGCTGGTGCAGGTGTTGGCATTGTCTGGAGAGTGCTTTGTAAGTTGGTCTTGGCTCAGACAGCAGGAGTGACCTGTAAAATATTCTTAAAAAATGGGTGGGGTTAAAATACACTCTGGAGACTGTTAGTCTTTACTAGACCAGATTTCTTGATAACACAGCAGAACTTTTTTCTGGAACCTGTAGGTATCTGTAAGGCAACTGGAACAGACTTATGTCTTGATGTCATAGAAAAAGTCTATTGCTTTAGGTTAAAAGTATGAACATTTTAGAGACAACCCAAGCCTCACTTGTACAACCAGGGCTCTTCTCTGTCCCATTTTTTTCTGACAGCTAATGACTCTTCCCATGGCTAGCCCCATTCACAGGGCCAGTAATAACAATATATTTTTCCTCCTAGATACCTGCCTTCTCATCTCCCTCAAGGAACAGCTGCCTGAGGTCTCCAGGATGACAGAAAACCAGATGCCTCTCCAGCCACACCTCTCACTGAGCGTGAGCCCACCAACTCCCAGCTCTCCCCTCTCCCACGTCGCCTCATGCCCACAGAAAGCAGCCAGGCTGGAGCCTGTACCCCTTTATCCAAGGAGTCTAAAATGTTTGATTGAGGGACTTTACCTCAGCTCGCTGGCACCTCTTATCCAAAAAGCCTGGAATGTCTGAAATATTTAGTTGTGGGCCTCATCCCAGGCCCTGGCACCCATCTTTGGAATACTGGGCAGGACACTCCATTTCAAGCCCCCTCCCCTGGGAGTTGCCTTAGTCCAAACTCCACCTCCAAGAAAGCCTGCCAAATGGTGAACCCTCTCCAGGGAGGGTTAAGACCACTCCCACAGGCTACTTAAACTGCCTCCCAGAGAATGAACACATGGTCTCTGGGTTTCACGTGGTCTCTCCTGCTCTCTCTTTCCCTCTCCATGTTTCCTGGGCCACCCAGTAGCACTGCATTAAACATGGGCATCTTTTATTTGGTTTGATTTGGTCTGATTGGAATTATTTGCATCGGTGGAGAGGCTCGTTTAAGAAACATTCCTAACAAGATAAACAAGAGATGGGCAAGGACACAGGTGAGCCCTTACCTGTAACTGCTTCCTAAGGCTCAAAGACGCATTTTTTTCTTTAAATTTCAACACTATTTCAAAGTAAAAGATTTTCATTTCCTTGAGTGCATTATGCTGGGTCTGTATACATTGTCTTAGCTGGGGTTTCTATTGCTGTGAAGAGACACCATGGCCACAGCAACTCTTATAAAGGAAAGTATTTAATTGAGGTGGCTCACTTACAGTTCAGGGGTTTAGTCCATTATCATCTGCCAAGGCAGGAAGCAAGACAGCATGCAGGCAGACATGGTGCTGGAGCTGAGAGTCCTTATAGCTTGACCCATGGGCAACAGGAAGTGATCTGAGACCCTGACTGGTATCTTGAGCATATCAAAGTCAGCTTCCACAGTGACACACTTCTAACAAGACGACACCTACTCCAGCAAGGCCACACCTAACAGTGCTACTCCCTTTGGGGCCCATTTTTTTTCAAACCACCACATAAATATATGTACTAAGATTCATAAAAGCATAAAACCAAATTTAATTTAGCACTAAATACTGTCAGTATGTGCAGGGAGCTTATGGCATGGCTTGGGCTTGCAGAGAAGTAAGTGTGAGCTGTGCTTCTTTTCCAATCTAGAACATGTGTCTTCTCTGGGCCTTTCCAGACTTCTACTCCTCGGCCTTTGAACTCACCTTTCGAGCTGAAACCACATCACAGACTGCCAGGAAAGTTTTCTCCACCAAAGGTCCATTGTTTCTTTGTTGGAACAATCCAAATTAGAACCACCAAGTTACCTCAGGGAGCGGGTGTTCTTTGTTCAACGGACCTATGTCCATGTCACCTTCTTCAGGTATTAATCACACCAAGGCGTGGCGCGGGGGTGAGAACTTGCCCACTTTAAACAAGGTCCAAAGTTCTGTCATTCCCCAGCATCACAAAGAAAACTAGGGGGAACCATACTGGTGAAATATCTACTCTATAGCCTTCTGTATTGGCTCTCACACAGCAATACAAAGTGGTAAGATAGTGATTTAATGAGCCACAGATGGTAGCAAAGATAGTAATGCATTTCTGTAATCCAAGTACCAGGGAAGCTGAGGCAAGAAGGTTCCAAATTAGCCTGGGCTATATAGCTAGAGCTTGTCAAATAGGTAAGCAAGTAAGTAAATAAGTAAATAAATAAATAGAGTCAAACAAATAATTTGAGACTATGTTATTCATAGCCTTGGACTAAAACATAATTTTAAAAAGGAAGTATTTAAAAATATTATCCATGCTGACTACACATAACCCTAAATATGACCTAACTTCTACTCTCAAAATGAAAACTGTACACAAAACTTTTTTGATGTATGAACATAATGGATGTTCATAAGACATGAATTAGCCAATGGTTACCTGGACTTGTTAGTATGGATTTAGTTATATAAGTCATATTGAAAATATTGTTAATTTAGAGATATTTCTTCTCATTTCAAAAACAATTCTTACTTGTATTATTCATAAATATGTGTGCAGTGCCAGAGAAGGCCAAAAGAGGGCTTCAAATCCCCCTGGGAATTGGAGTTATAGGTGTTGGTGAGATACTGCGTGGGTGCTGCGAACCAGGACATCTTACTTTCAAAAAGAATGCTTTAAGAGGAGAACAAACAGACAGACAAATCTCTCCATTCTCCTCTGAGCATAGCAAAAAAATAAATTAGCAAAAAAGAGTTTTTATCAGAAAAGGGTTCTAAGCACCCTAGAAAGTCTTTGTTGCCTACAGGCAAAGGTCAAGGGTCAGCGAGGTGAAGGACAGGGAAAAAAATCCTAGAGTTTTATGACTGCTGACTTTTGGGGTTGAACAAGCAGATCCCATATCCAGACTAGAGGTGACTCTGACACGGGCAGTGGAGAGAGCCTATGGAGGTGCAGAGAGGTAGGAACCAGACAGCTACAGCGTGGGTGACCAAGTAATAGCAAAGGCCGTTTTTTTTTTTTGTTTTTTCTTTTGTTTTGTTTTTGGTTTTTTGAGAGAGGGTTTCGCTAACTCTTGTAGACCAGGCTGGCCTCGAACTCACAGAGATCCGCCTGCCTCTGCCTCCCGAGTGCTGGGATTAAAGGTGTGTGCCACCACCACCCGGCTGCAAAGGCTGTTGTTTTAAACCTCAAGTTGGAGAACCTAAAACAGTTGGTAAGCAGTATTGAAAAGAAGGGGTTAGACTTCAAATTCTGGGAACACTGGGACCGGGTATCTCTTGTTTACAGTGGCAGATCCTGATCTCCCAGCCCCCACCCTGCCTAAGGTGACTGAGGCTGGGGGAGAGTCACTTTTCTTTAGAATCATGGCCACTGGCCAGTTTCCTATGACAAAGTGGATGGCCATAGGCCCATGGGTGTATGGGAAGCCTAACTAAACTCCGTAGGTTAAAATTAATTAACTAATTAATTATAAAAGGAGGTCATGAAATTGGGAGGTCCTGTGGGAGTTGTAAGTGCTGAGGAGGGGGTGGGTGCGACCAAGATCAGAACGGCACTCTGACCTACGAGTATATCAGGGTAACATTAGGAATCATTTTATCACTGCTTTTTTATTTTTATTTTTATTTTTTAAGACCAAAAATATTTGGTTTTACCCTAGGTCTCTGGGATATTTAGTTTCTGGTTCTTGATCACCCAACCAATGTTGGATATGGTTTCCATCTTGTGGAGTGGGCCTTAAGTCAAATCAGACATTGGTTGGTTGCTCCCACAAGGTTTGTGCCACCGTTGCCCTAGCAAATTTTGCAGGCAGGACAACATTGTAGATGAAAGGTTTTGTGGCTGGGTTGATGTTTATGTTTCTCATTTGGTAGCCTGCCAAATACTTCCCATACAAAAGACACTAGAACACAGGGGTAAAGATTCTATGTAGGCACCAGATAGACCTCTTCATGTTCAATGAGGTTTTGTGGGTGTTGTCTTCAACAGTGAGGCCTTGCTGTCAGTTTGTGGAGAGCAACCTATTGTCTTGGCAACAGCCACAGCCTGGGTTGTTTGCAGATTTCCATGGAACCTCTTTGGCCAACAACTCAATTGGATGTAACCCAGTACTACAAGCTTTCTTTGGTGAAAAGAGACAGACAGCTGGGACTCTGTCCTCCCCATTATTTGGAGACTTCATTAGGATCACCTTCATATATTTTAGAAAGTTTCCACTGCACTGCATTTCCACACCACCCCTCAAATTCTCCTTCATTCGGATTGTCTTTCTCCACATTCCCTCCCTCAACCACGTCTTCCCTCCCCCTCCTCACCTGACATTTCCATTCCTGTCTGCCTCACCTCCAGTTGACCCATAAAATCTACTCTATTTTTTAACTGTTTCACAGCCATTTGTGTTTCCTATATTGAGAAATCTCTATAGATCTGAGCCCCATTTTATTTATTTATCTACTTATTTATTTATTCATTTTATTATATGAGTGTTCTATCTGAATATATGTCTTTATGCATGAGATTCACTATTGATGGTTATGAGCCACCATACAGTTGCTAGGAATTGAACTGAGGACCTCTGGAAGAGAAGTCAGTGCTCTTAACCACTGAGTCATCTCTCCAACTCCTATGCCCCATTTTTAATTGGGTTATTTGGTTTTTTGATATCTAGCTTCCTAAGATCTTTATATATTTTGGATATTATCGCTCTATCAATGTGGAGTTGGTAAAAATCTTTCCCTATTCTGTAGGCTCTTGCCCTGTCCAAATGACAGCGTACTTTGCCTTACAGAAAAGGTTTTCTGTTTCATGAGATCCCATTTATTAATTGTTGATCTTTTAAAGATCTGTGAAGAATTGTGTTGGGATTTTGATGGGAACTGCATTGAATCTATAGATTGTTTTTTGGTAGGATGGAAATTTTTACTATGTTCCTACCAATCCATGAGCATGGAAGATCTTTCCATCTTCTGATCTTCTTCAATTTCTTTCTTCAAAGACTTTAAGTTTTTAGCATACAAGTCTTTCAGTTGCTTTGCTAGTTACCTTAAGATATTTTATATTATTTGAGGCTATTGTGAAAGGTGTTGTTTCTCTGATTTCTTTCTTAGTTCATTTATCATTTGTATATGGGAAGGCTATTGATTTTTGTGAGTTAATTTTGTATCCAACTATTTTGCCCAAAGTGTTTATCATTTCAGGGGGTTTCTTGGTGGGATTTTTAGGGTCACTAATGTGTATTATCATATCATCTGCAAATAAAGATATTTAGGCTTTTTCCTTCCCAGTTTGTATCCCCTTTATTGCTTTCAGTTGTCTTATTGCTTTGGCTAGAACTTCAAGGACTATATTGCATACATATGGAGAGAGTGGACAACCTTATCTTTTTCCTGATTTTAGTGGAATTGATTCAAGTTTGTCTCTATTAAGTTGATGTTAACCCTGGGCTTGCTGCAAACTGCCTTGATTATGTTGATTTATGCACCTTGTATCCTTACTCTATAAAGAACTTTTATTATGTAAGAGTGTTAGATTTTGTCAAAGGCCCTTTTTTGCATTTAATGAGATGATCATATGATATTTTTACCTTCAGTTTGTTTATATGGTGGATAACATTTATTAATTTTCATATATGAACCATCCCTGAATCTCTAGAATGAAGTCTACTTGATTATAGTGGATGATCTTTGTTATACATTCTTGAATTCAGTTTGTAAGTATTCTATTGACTATTTTTGCATCATGTTCATGAGGGAAATTGGTTTGTAATTCTCTTTCTTTATTGAATCTCTGTGTGGTTTGGTTATCAGGGTAACTGTAGCAATGAATTGGGCAATGTGTCTTCTGTTCCTATTTTGTAGAATAATTGAGGCATATTGGCATTAACTCTTCTTTTAAAGTCCAACAGAATTTTATTAAAAAAACCATCTGGCCCTGAGCTTTTTTTGGTTGGGAGACTTTTAATTGCTGCTTCTGTTTCACTGGGGGGATATAGGTCTGTTTAACTTCTTTATCTGATCTTGCTTTAATTTGGTAAGTTGGTACCTATCTAGAAAATTATCCATTTTTTTTAGATTTTTCAATTTGGAGGAGTATAGGTGTTTAAAGTATGATTTTTCTAAATTTTCTTGGTGTCTGTTGTGTTGCCCCCTTTCAGTTCTGATTCTGTCAATTTGGATATTCTCTTTTAGTTAATTTTGGTAAAGGTTTGTCCATCTTATTGATTTTTTTAAAAGAGTCAACTCTTTTTTAGTTGATTATTCATATTGCTTTCTTTGATTCTATTTTATTGATCTTGTTCTGAGTTCGATAATTTCTTGCCATCTACCCCTTTTGGATGTGATCTCTTCTTTTTGTTCTAGCTTTCAGGTATGTTGTTAACTGCTAGTCTGAGAACTCTGCAGCTTTTTACACCAGCTCTTAATGCTATGAGCTTGCCTCCTAGAACTGGCTTCACTGTGTCCTATAAGTTTAGGTATGTTATATATGCACTTTTCACTGAACTGTACAAAGTCTTGCCGGGCGGTGGTGGCGCACGCCTTTAATCCCAGCACTCGGGAGGCAGAGGCAGGCGGATCTCTGTGAGTTCGAGGCCAGCCTGGTCTTCAGAGCTAGTTCCAAGACAGGCTCCAAAGCCACAGAGAAACCCTGTCTCAAAAAACAAAAAAAAAAAAAAAAAAAAAAGAAGAAGAAGAAAGTCTTTAATTTCTCCCTTGATCCAGTTTTCATTCAGTAATGAGTTGTTCAGTTTCCAAAAGTTTGTAAGCTTTCTATTGTTGTTGATATCCAGCTTTAATCCATGGTGGTCTGATAGGATGCAGGGAGTTATTTCAATTTTCTTGTATCTGTTATTTTATATCCGAGTATATTGTCAATTTTATAGAGAGTTCCTTGAGGTACAGAGTTCCTTGTGTTTGCATGAAATGTTCTATAAATCTGTTAGATCATTTGATTTATAATATCAGTTAGCTCCAGTATTTCTCTATTTTATTTTCATTTGTATGACCTGTCCATTGGTGGAAGTGGGGTATTGAAATCTCCCACTATCAGTGTGTGAGCGTCAATATGTAATTTATGCTGTAGTAGTGTTTCTTTTACAAATTTGAGTGCATTTGTGTTTGGGGCATAGATGTTAAGAACTGAAATGTCATCTTGGTGGATTTTTCCTTTGATGAGCATGTAGTTTCCTTCCCTATCTCTTCTGATTTCATTGAAAGTATTTTCTGGGCCTTTGATTTGGCTTTTTTTTTTCCTTCCTCTATTCCCATTGTTCTTAGATTTTGTCTTTTCATCATTCATTTCCTCTTTAAGTCCTTAAGGAAATGAATAAATCTCTTAAATCTAGGAAAACACAAACAGTGGAAGGAAATCTATAAAACTGTCCAAGACTTGAAAATGGAAATAGAATCAATAAAGAAAACCCAAACTGTTAGAATTCTAGAACTGAAAAATTTAGGAACTTGAACAGGAACTAACTACAAAGGCAAGCTTTACCAACAGAATACAAAAACTGGAAGAAAGACTCTCAGGCATTGAAGATACAATAGGAGAAATGGATACATGGGTCAAAGAACATGTTTAATCTAAAACCTCCTGACACAAAACATCTAGGAAGTCTGACACATGATGAAAAGACAGGCCCTGACTATTCCATCATAGCTGAAGCATGAGAAAAAGATGTTAAAACTCCCTATTAGGAAGTATGGCTTTCTTGGAATAGGTGTGGTCTTGCTGGAGGGAGTGCGTCGCTGTGGAGGCAGGCTTATGTTCAAGAAATACCCAGTCAGTCTACTTCCTGTCGTCTGCACATCAGCATGTAGCAGCTACCCCTCTCACAGCATGTCTGTCTGCATGCTGCCATGACGATAATGGGCTGAATCTCTGAACTGTAAGCCAGAGATTCAAGCCACCACAATTAAATGTTTTTATTATATTTTATTTTTTTTTTGTTTTTATGGTAAGCATTTCCTGGAAATAGAAACCCTAACTAAGACAGAGGGGAAGATCTGTGGCATCCTTAAGAGATGGGGGCAGGGGAGGCTGCAGCAGGTGTCCTGGGCAGAGCTGGGGTGAGCCTTGGGGATCGGGTGTGGAGAACAGAGGCTAGGGGAAGATCCGCAGTCAGCCTACCTGCTTCTCTGGAAGGAATGGCCTGTGGATTAGTGAGGAGCAGAGTGCCTGGTGGGAGCTGGGGCCTGGGATAGCACAACAAGCAGAGGGAAAGAGTCAGAAGGGGAAGATCTTTGTGACCCGCAGGAGATGGGGCGGGTGTGGGGAGCTGTGAGCAAGGCTGGGGATGAGACTGAGGATTGGATTTGGAGGAGAGGAGGGAGTGGAGAAGGTCTTCAGTTAGATTATCTGTTTCTCTGACCTGCTCAGTTGTAGTGTTCTCAGGGAACCCTGGTGGTATTTTTCAGTAGCCTCTAACCTTGGCTGGTAGGGTTCTGGAGTTGTAAATATACATGCAAATTGAAAGCACAAATTTGGTTCAGTGCACTAATTAGTTGGGTATATATGGAGACCAAAGATTATTTTGCATCTGATTTCATAGATTATTTTGTCGATTATTTTCATCTGATGCAGTTTATATGAAAATAATTATTGTTCTGTTAACTGAATACTATTCTGTAATTGTAATAAAAGACTGAAACTGTTTTGCTAGCATCCTGAATGTTTCTAAGTAAGCACAATTTTAAATTAAAAGCCAGATAGTTCTTATTATATATATATATATGCAAACATCGAATGAATTTTGTTTCTTCAATTATTAAGACCTTCAATGGTAACAGGAAGTGAAGGATCTCTCCCTCAAAAGAACATAATCAAACTACTGAGCAATTTTATTTGTAAACTATTCATAAGAATAGTAATCTTTTCTCCAAATTATAGATTCATAGAGGAAGTGGAGAGGGGGCGATACATGGCTTAAAAGAAAAACAATTGAACAAAATATTTCTGATTAATGATCTACATCAAAATTTAAGTATGTAAGCCTTAATTCCCTGCTGAGTCCCATGAGGTAACACATCACTGCAGATGGTTAATTCATCTGAAAGTTGGAAGTTAATTTTCACTCATCATTCGGAAATGAGAGATGCCATTGAACTGGGATGGCTAATCTCAACACATGGCATTTACCCATGTTAGAGTGTCTGTGGCCATACTACCCTGAGCGTGCCCAGTCTTGTCTGGTGTCATAAACTAAGCGGGGTTGGACCTGGTTAGTACTGAAGGGCAAGCTGAGCACTGGGTCACGGGGAGTTTGGGAAGAGCAGCCCTGTCACTCTCCAAGGGTGACCCTGAAGTCTTTTTCTCCTTAAGTTCTCTTCTTAGTTTGAAATCTATAGGGATGTGAATGAGAATTTCATTTTTTTCCATATTGGCTTTTCCTCCCACCTTACCCACAAAGCAAATTTCTATTTTGATTGTGTGTGTGTGCATGCACGCACACACACTTTTCTTTTTCTTCTCATTGAAAAGATCAAAAGCTACCTTCCTGTGACACAGAGACAAGAAAACATGGTTCAATATCTGCTTCTGGTGGGGTAAAATATTGACTGTGTGTTCAAAGCAAGTGAGGAGGAAATAATAAGAATATTATTTTAATTATCTCAGATGCAGTTCCGAGTTCCCTTCTGACTTGGAACTCTATTTATATATGCATTACCTCACCGCTGTGACCTTGCTTTCATTGACTTGGTAAATCTTCAGCCAGTTTTCCCAGAGGACTGGACAGCAAGAAGCCAGTGAAATCCTCTCTCTAGCTCACTAGCTTCCACTGTGAGTCACAGAGACGGTAATTGTTTCCTAAAGAAACTACAGTGAGTAGGTGGTTTATATTGCATGCTTATCATAAGCTACAGGGAAGAATAATTAGGAGAAAACTCAGTCTCCCAAAGCAGGCGTTCACCGTCATAACGACAGAACTGTCTTACGTGCTGGACTGTGCTCAGAAATATCCAACCCTGCCCTCTCGTGGTGGCTACTAGCGGAGATACCACATGCAGAGATACATACTACATACTACCTACTAGATAAGTTAAATAAAATAGCCAGCTCTCCGGTGGCACTCTGTATCTCATGCTCAGTAGTCCCACACGGTCAGTCATTATTGTACTGGACAATAAGGTTCAGAACATTTTTACCCTTCCAGAGAGTCCTCTTGGATAATGTGGTTCAGTTTATCTTATAACTTGCTATAATGATTTACTTCTTTTTCTTAAAGGTTTATTTTTTTTTTAGTTGTGTATGTATGTGTGCACGCATATGCACAGAGGCTAGATAAGGGCATGGGATCTCCTGAAGCTAGAGTTACAGGGGGTTGTGAGCCTCCTTCCCAGGGTGCTGGGAAGTGAAATCAGGTTCACTGCACGAGCATTACAGGCTTTTAGACACTAGATCATTATAGTGGTATATTATTTGTGTTTCAATAAATAAAGCTTGCCTGAAGATCAGAGTACAAATCAGCCATAACAGTCAGTCATACAGGTCAGGGAGTGCTGGCTCACACCTTTAATCCCAGGATTTGGGAGACAGAGGCAGATGGATCTCTGTGAGTTCAAGACTACCCTGGGCTACACAGGATTGATCCAGAAACAGATCCAGGTGGTGGTGGTTCACATCTTTAATCCCAGTACTTGGGAGTCACACACTTTTAACCCCAGCACTAGGGAGGTGGACAGGAACAATATGGCTGCGCAGAGAGAGGAATATAAAGGGGAAGACAGGAATTCAGTGGAGTGTGGAGACAGGATTTGTGGAGACAGAATCTTGCCTTTTGGGTCTGAAGATCTGGTAGAGGTAAAAGGTCTATTTATTGGTTGACTGCTTTGCTTTTCTGATCTTCAGATTGAACCCAATATCTGTTTCTGGGTTTTAATTATTTGTGTTACAGGTCATCTCTTTAACTCCATAATTTACTTCCTAAATAATGACTTTCCATATTAAGCAAGTAGCATTTTTTTTTAATTAGAGGTTTGCAAATTACAGATGAGTCAAATAAATTTCACCATTATTAGCTAACATTCAGATGCTTATATGACTATTTAATATTTCATGTTCCTTTTATTTCTCATATAAATGCAACACACATTTTATAATTGATCCCCAAAACATTAGGAATATGTCTATGCCATTTTTCTGTACATGATTTTATATGGATGAAATTATAAAAATTCATGATTATCAATAATACTTGTAGTGGCATTTCACTTGTATTTTAATAAATTAAAACTTGCCTGAAGATCAAAGAGTAAAAGAACCCCACTGGTCAGCCTTATAGACCAGGCAGTGGTAACATACACCTTTAATCCCAGTAGCCACACTAGTTGCCATAGAAACCAGGTGGTGCATACCTTTAATCCTAGTGATGCACGCCTTCTAATCCCACCCCTAGATAGGATTATAAAACGTGAGGAAACAGCTCTCAGACACAGCCTCATTCTGAGATTCCTGAAGGCAGGATCATCATTTCAGACTGAGGTTGAGGTAAGAGCCAGTGGCTGGCTGTTTTGCTTTCCTGGTCTTCAGGTTGAACCCCATTATCTATCTCTGAGTTTTTATTAATCATACATCACATACTTCTACTGTACAATACTCCATTTGACAAATCTTCCTGAATAATTTGTCTGAGGGCCCATATGCACGTGTGTATGTGTGTGTTCATCCTGTGCGTGCCTATGAACGGCAGAGGGGTATCTCAGCTTTAAAGCCCCTCAAGCAGCTGGGACTTGTAGAAACTAAATTTGACGGAAGTCTGAACCCGTGTCTTTTTTTAACCTATATGGGGTGAGTATGACTTCTGAGTATTCGCCTAGATTTCTGGCCTAAGAATTTTTTTGATGAGTGACAACATTTGTGTGTATTTTATAAAATGACAAAAGGAGACTGTTGGGGTGGTTTGAAGGCTTGAGAAAGCCGTGTAAACAACTGGATTGCTTCTCTTGCAGGAATGGGGCATTGCAGTGAGATCAGCAGGCAGAGTTAGGATGAAAAAGTGTGACCACCAGGTGGCAGTAGCACATAGTACACAGTGGGTGGTATCCTGACCAGTTTACATCCTGGGGCAGGAAGTCCTTCCAGCTGTGAGATAATGGACTGGGGACCCTAGTCCCCCTCCCCTGAGGGAAAGGGTCATTAAAGAGGGGGTTCTGTACTAACAGATACAGCTTTGGATGTGTCTGGGCCAGAGAATTACCAAAGGCAGCAGTGTTTTAGGGGACTTGTTATAGTTCTAGAGTTACTTTTATCTCAGGATAAACAAATATTGGTTGCAATTCTTACAGGCTTTGGATTATTTAAGCTTACAAGCTGGGCCATGATGGTGCATAACTGTAAGTCACAGCACGAGGATGGGGGCAGGGGGCTGAGACAAGAAGATCCAAGTTCAAGGTCAGCCTGAGCTACACAATAAGTTCCAGGCCAGCCTCAACTACTTAAGACCCTGAAAAAGAAGAAAGGGGGGGTATTAGTGTTGTGAACTATTAACTTAAGATATGTTACATTCATTTATGCTGTGGTTATTTGTTTAATGATGCAGATGTATTGCATTCTTTCATGTTGCATTTGTTTAACTCTATGAAGCTGTATTACTGTGCCTGTCTAAAACACCCAATTGGTGTAAATAAAGAGCTGAATGGCCAATAGCAAGGCAGAAGAAAGGATAGGTGGGGCTGGCAGGAGAGAGAATAAATAGGAGGAGAAATCTGGGAAGAAAAGATTAAGGAGCAGGATAAGGAGGAGGACTCCAGGGGCCAGCCAACCAGCTACACAGCAAGTCACAGAGTAAGAAGTAAAAAAAGGTATGTAGACTAGGAAAAGATGAAAACCCAGAGACAAAAGGTAGATGGGATGGTTTAAGTTAAGAAAAGCTGGCAAGAAACAAGCCACGCTAAGGTTGGGCATTCATTAGAAAGAATAAGACTCCATGTGTGTGTTTATTTGGGAGCTGGGGAGGAGTGGGCCCCCAAAGAGTAAAGAGTAAAAAAACAAACAACAGCAGGCTGGTGGGTGGGTAAGCAATCAATCAATCATTCAGGCAAGCAAGCAGGAAAGCCTTCAAACAAATGATTGGATTGGTAAATAAGTAAGATGCACAGGAATAATTTGAGGCTCATTTTTGTAGCAAGAACAATTTACATTTTGTTATTCATTCCTTCAATCAACAAACACTAATGAATACCTACTATATCCTGTATTCTATGCCAGAAAATGAATTTAGGGAGTTGAGAGAGATTCTGCCCTTGATTTAAAGAAACATATCCAAGAGAGGGCCCTTTGAACATTGGGGTGGACCCTGAAATTTACACAGGAAGCTGTTGATTGCCTCTTTTGTTTGGTTTATCTAAAATGTCATCTAACTGCTAATAATTACTTTATAGTAGGAGCACTTTGAAAACATATTTGAAACATATATTACTATTGATCTGCTTTTATCTCTGTGATAATGCCATTGTCAACTGGGCAGACTCTAGAGTCACCTGTGGGATGGCCTCTGGGCATGCCTCTTGGAATACATTCTGGTTGTATTAACTAAGGTGGGAAGACTTCTTAACCGTGTGCCAGGCCAGCCCCTGGCTGGGAGCCTGGACTGGATAAATAGAGAAAGGGGCCTGAGAGGCGGCATGTGTTCATTCCTCCCTGATGCCCGCCTGTGGGTGTGGCTGGACAGCTGCTGCCAGCTCCTGCTATGATGGACATGCTCTACCATGGTGCACATATCGACATCCAGGCGAAACACTCACATGCATAAAATATAAAAACAAAGAAACCTTTAAAAATAATAACAATGAGTCTGCACTCTGGAGAACCCTTTCCAAATCCAAGAGGGCATTAGGGAATGCTTTGAAAATGTACATTCCAAAAAGCTGGAAACCAAGAAGAAATGAAAACTTTTCAAATGCATACGACCTAACAAAAGTGAATCTAGGAGATATAAGGAATTTAAGCAAATCTGTAACAGACAATGAGATTAAAGTCATACTTAAAGTATCCACACAAATAAAAGTCCAAAAGGTCAGATGGGTTCGTTTATAAGTTCTAAAAAAATGTAAGGGAAAATCTAACACTGATACTTCTGAGATTGTTTCACAAAATGGAAAGGTAAAGAACATTACCAAACTCATCCTGTGAAACGATATTATCCTGATATCAAGACTGGATAAACGCCATAACAGGAAAGCTATAGACCTAAACACATTAAGAAGGACATTCACCATGGCCTCGTTGGTTTCAATCTATAGGTGCATAGCTGTTTCAATGCACACAAATTAATAAGTATAATATGCCACAGAAGTAACCTTAACTAAATAAATCATATAGTTTCTTAATAGAGTCAGACAAAGCATTTGACAAAGTTCAATATATTTTCATGACAGAAGTCCTGAGGAAATTAGGAATAGATGGAATATGCTTCAAATAATAAAGTCTACTTATGACAAACTGATAGCTAACATTCTACTAAATGGAGAAAAATCAAGAGCATCTCCTACAAAATCAGAAACAAGACAAGGGTGTCCACGCTTCACTTTTATTTACTATGGTGCTTGAAGTCTTAGCTAGTGCAGCAGGACAAGAGAGAGACACAAAAGGAGAAAAATAATGCAAGAAAGAAGTAAAATCATCTCCATTTGCAGATGATATGATTATAAACTTAAGAGACCTAAGGACTCCACCAGAAATATGTAGATGAGAAGGCATGTTCAGTGAAGTGGCAGGGTGCATTGCATACAAAACTCAGTAACCTTTCTACATGCCAACAGTAAGCTTGTTGGGAAAGTAATGAGGAAAAGCAACTCATTCATGGTACCTTCGAAAATCTAAAAGTTCCTAAGAATAAACCTAGCCAAGGAAGTGGGAGCTCTGTACAATAAATACCCAAGACACTTAAATTGAAAAAGACACTAGATTAAGGAAAGATCTCCCTTTCTCTTGGATTGGCAGACTTAACAGTGTGAAATGACTTTATGACTAAAGTCATCTGCAGACTCAGTGCAATCACCATCAGAATTTCAATGACATGCCTCATAGAACTAGGGGAAAAAAAATCCTAAAACTTGCCTGAAAATACAAAAGAGCATGGAAAGCTGAAACAACCCTATGTAGAAATAGGAAACAATAAATATGAATAAATAATAAATATAAATAAGAAATAAGGTGACATTATCAAAACATTTAATCTCAAATTATACAGCAGAGCCACAGTGACAATGTATTAAGTACAAGAACAAACAAAACCCATTTAGACCAATAAAACAGAATATAGGACCTAAAAATAAACATACATAGCTATGGCCACCAAATATTTGGCAAAGGTGTAAAAGACATTCACTGAATAAAAGATAGCTAATCCAACAGTGCTGGCAAAATTGTATGTCCATCTGCAAAAGAAAAAAGATATATTGATATCATTCAAACTGCACAAAGATCAATTGAAACCTGATTGAAAATCTTAACTTCAGACATGGGATTAAAATCTAGACTATATGAAGGACTGTGAAAATTATATGAACACAAAACAAAAATATCAATCAATAAATTAGCAAATAAGCCGAATAGATAGTTCTTAGAAAAAAAATAAGAATTCACAGTAACATGTTTTACAAAAGTACTCAATCCCCTGACACAACTTGACACACAAACATGTCACTATAGAACCATACCCTTTCCTGTCTTGCTTGAAACCTGGATCTCACATCATTATCATAGAAGAAAACACTGTATACATTTTAAAATTTCCAAATGATTTCGAAGTTCGTTGACTCTTATAAAATTCAAGTCTCTTGCCTGGAGGTGGTAGCGGACACCTTTAATCCCAGCACTCAGGAGGCAGAGTTAGGCAGATCTCTATGAGTTAGAGGCCAGCCTGGTCTACAAGAGTTAGTCCCAGGACAGCCAAGGCTGTTACACAGAGATATTACACAGAGAAATCCTGTCTCCAAAAACCATAAATAAATAAATATTCAAGTCTCTTAACTATGGGTGTCTTTGAACCAAGCCAAATACTTTCTTACTCCAAGAGGAAAGAACCAGTGCACAATCACAACCAGACCAAAGCAAAGTCCAAATCCAACAGTGAAAATGACTCCATAATCTTCTGGGCATCTCTGCTTCTCAGCCATGCATGTCAGGCAGCTTGTTTAGTAGGCTTAGGCTAGCTCCTGCCACTGTCCTTGATGGTCACCTCATGGTTCTGATGTCTCTAATAGTCTGGGGCCCTCACTGCAACTGAGGCTTCACCAAGAGTCTCTTTAGACCTCTTCGGGGATTCCAACCCTGCCTCGTGGTGGCGTGTCAACTTCTCTCCATGACTCCTTCAGTCTTGCAGCCTTCGTGATGCGGCCTTCAATACCACACAGGACACATCATTTGCCAAGTTCTGCTGCCAGCTTGATGTGCAGCCTTGCCCCCACACTTGACTGGATCACAGCTTCCATGAGCTGACCCCAAGGAAGTGCCACCCTTAGAAGATTTCAACCCAACGATTCTGGTCCCTTGGCAATCACGGCTGACTTTTCTGTTTCAGCTGACTAGCATCTATTGTCCCAGTAAAGCAAAGCTTTCACTTCTAGACTCTTAACTATATCACATGAATTGCCATGGTAGTGTCTTTGAGGGACTCTGAAACTTCCAAGTCAAGACGCCATCATCTTTAGTTCCCTCAGCATTATTTTCCAAACTCCCACAGACATGGAGAAGCTCAGAGTACTCAATGGCTTTCCAAGACAAAAACCTCCAAAAGCTTCCCACAGTCCTCTCCTTAGAACAACATGGTCAGATCTGTCATAGAAAGATCCCACTCTCTGGTATCAATTTGTGACCTGGTTGGCTTTCTGCAACTATGATCCAACACCGACCAAAGCCAGCTTAGGAAGGAGAGGGTTTATTTCATTGTATCCTTCCATGTCACAGTTCATCACCAAGCAAGGTCAGGGCGGGAACGTGGAGGCAGGGACTGAAGAAGAGGCCATGGAGAAACGCTACTTGCTGGCTTGCTCCCTGGCTCACAGTCAGCTCGCTACCTTTGTTAGACCTGCCAGGACCACCTGCCCAGGGGTGGTACTACCCAGTGGGCTGAGTCTTCTCCCATCAACTAGCATCGAGAAAATGACACACAGATGTTCCCAGGGCCAGTCTGACAGAGGAAATGCCTCAGTGGAGGTTTTCTCTTCCCAGGTGTGTCTAGTCTGTGTGCAGTTAACAAATGTAACCAGCAGAACATCCTTCTCTACAGGGAAATGCAAAGTAAAAAGACCCCGAGAGACTGGATCTCACGTCAGGTAGAGTGTCTGTTACCCGGACAACAAGAGACAACAACAAGCGCAGTTGTGGGCGAGACACTTAGTCAGTGCTGGTGGGAGTGTAACTGGTGCAGCCACTGTGGAAATCAGGATGGAGGTTCATTAGAAAAGGCTAGAAATTACCCTATGACTCAGCTATAGTGATACTGGTTGTATACCCGAAGGGCTCCACATCCTACCGTGGAGATCCTCGCACAGACGTGTTCACTGCAGCTCTGTTCAGCTTGGGAAGTGAGTTGGCCCATGTGTTCATCAACCGGTGAATGACTGATGGGAATGTAGCACTATGTCCGGATTTCATTTTTCTGTTTAAACAGAGAAATTAGGAAAACGGAAGGATCCGGAAATTATTATAGTAAGTGAGGCAACACAGATTCAGAAGAATACTGTAGTTTTCCCTTATATGTGAATCGTGTGTGTGTGTGTGTGTGTGTGTGTGTGGACTAGAGAGAGGGCAGGAGGGATGGCTCAGTGGTTAAGGGCACTGGATACTCTCCCAGAGGACCTGGGTTTGATTCCCAACACTCACACAATGACTCATAACTGCCTATAACCCTTGTTCTAGTGGGTTTGATTCCCTCTCTTTTAGCCTCTGTGGGCACCAGGCATGCACATGGTACACAGACATACATACATGCAGGTGTAGGTGGACTTTTCCTCGGCCTACATGCAGGCAAAATGCTCACACATGTAAAAGTAAAATTTTTTTAAGACAGAAGGGAGATGAAGGGGATGGAAAATGTTTTTGAGGAAGGGAGCAGAGATAGAATACCTGTGACATGATTAGAGAGAGGAGGCTTCTTAGGGGGGAGAAGCAAAAGATGAAAGGGGAAACAGGAAGGGAGGAGGGAAGAGCAGGCAGAAAGACCAACAGACAGAACTTACTGTGAACCCACCAGAATGGAACCCGCTACTTGTAAGATAAACAAAGAGGTTATATTTAGTGTTTATGTCATGTTAAATATCATAGATATCAAATAAAGTTGTATTTAAAATTAAATGCATTCTTTGTTCTTAATACATTACTAAATACATAAAGCATTTTTATATTTTTAAGAACTATTTGAGTTCTAGTCCTAATTTTGCTATAAAATTATGCAGTCTATTAGCATTCCCTAAAGAGGAACTGGACCAATAGAATGGATATATATTATAAGGGGAATTTACTTACACAGTTGGGCTTAGGTATCCAACAGAGGCTCCCTGCACACTGAGACTCTGTGAACCCCTGAAGCTGGAGGCCTCAGCAGCTCCACCCCCTCACTGAAGGCCTGGAAGAATTCTGCAAAATCACGGCTCCTCAGTCCACATTAGAAGGTCCAAGAAGCTGGGTCCTGATGTGGGAGAGGGCAGCCCAGCAACAGCAGGAGCAGCAATGGGAAAACACATAGGCCGTCATCTGGAAGCCAGACTGGCAGCCCTGCCCCTTCCTGTTTTTTTTTTTAATTTTTTTTATTTTTAATTTTTTTCATTCATTATTTCTATTTGTGTTCCTGCTTGTGGAGGTCAAAGGAGCCACACAGTTCCCAGGAATCCGGCTCAGACTGTCAGCCTTGTGGGTAAGCCCCTCTACCCAGGGAGCTATCTCTCTAGGCGTCTTTGGACGTCTTCGTATCTGGGCTAACTTCGGGAAGGGTCCACCTATGGAGGGGGTCTCCTTCCCTCAGTTAGTTTTTTTCCTGGAAATGCCCTCCCTCACTGTTATGGATGTAACTAATCACTGTCTAATTGGATGTAGTTCTCTCCATAGGACAGAGCTCCATTTGTGGAGCTATGAAGAAGTGATCATTATTGAGGGGACTCCCAACTATGTAGCTGTGGGTGGGGGTGTCATCTTCCATGCTGGATTGACCATTCAATGATGTGGCTGGTTGGGGGTCAAAAATAAGCTGAATGAACTCACTGTTCCACCGAGGTACACCGGTCTGCCCATTGGTGCCCTAGCTGGGGTAAGCTAACTTGCTCACAACTCCCTAGAAAGATTTCACACAATAAAACCTTATGTGCTGTGAAGTCACAAAGCATTTGATTTTTTTTTGTTTGTTTGCTTTGTTTAACACACACAATCAGTTCACCTGATTAGTTTAGAATCTGGTCAGAGGATTCTCAGTTTGTGGGAAACTGAAGCAGCACGGAAAGAAATCAGAAAATACAAAATAACGTCCTTTGTCAAGCATGGTAAAGCGTGTGGAGAGAAAGGAGTGTAAGCGTAATGCTAAAATTCTGTTTGGATTAAGGCTTGGTATAGGTGGCAGCTACTCAAAAAAGTGATTTTAACACAAAAGGCTTATCTTATCTGAGGCCCCATTTAATTATTTCAATTATTTTCCTTTTCAGTCATTCTTTGAGGATTTCAATGTATTTTAGGTCATACTCAGCGCCCCCAATAGATCGTTGCTCCCTCTCCCCGGCAACAACTTCTCTCTCATCTATGTAAAGACAGCCTAATGACCATAGCCATCTCTGTAGATCCTCACTAGATTCTTAAGCTCCAGTCCTAGGAAGTGAGTGGATTGAAAAGAAGGCTCTGGGCTCCTGGAAGCAACCTCCCTCAATGTTTGCCACCAGGTCAAAAAGGACACAGAAAGTTCAAGCCTCCAGAACAAATCTTATTCCCTCCCAAGCCACTCTGGCTCTTGTCAGAACCTGCTGCCAGGCTCTAGAGGGAACTAGCTGAGACCTTCAGCCACCCCAGGAAACACACAATAGCCACCAGGAAGTCACAGAGGCCTTTGCCTTCACCAGGCAGAACACCTTGCAAATTGGCTCCTTTGGTCCCGGCTGGCTTCGGAACACCTGTCACAGCAATCAAGATGTTTCTGGACCTAGTATGTGTCTTCATATTCAACTAAACAGGAACTAGATGGTGCAACCTATGGGAATTACTGTCATACTGAACAAAGAAATCTTGCACTTCTGCATCCTGTGTGGATTGCCAGAATCCTTCACGAAGGTGTCTTCACAAGCTACTTTGATGACTTTGAGTCCACATTTTTTCCTGGGATCCTCTGCTTTGGCTAAGACAGTTCACATCTGCTAACCTACTTTCTCTGGCGAACACATCAATTACTGTAATTAAGCAGGCTGACGACCTTTGCTTAAAGTTTGAATAACCTTTAGGACTGCTTTGAGAGTCTAGGGGTGGATTTTTGTTTTTAAGCAAAAGCAGGAACAGGATGTATATGTATACATAAATACACACCTCCTGATATATGTATATATCCTGAGTACGCGTAGGTGTGTGTATACATTCATTATTTTTCAAATGAAGTTAACCAATTATGTAATTCAGTTTGCTGGCTGCCTGTCACCTCTGCAGGTGCCAGGATTTCCAAGATTCAAGACCTTCAGACCACTCTTTCTGGTTGTACCCCCCCCCCATCCCCAGTCTTAGGACTTTCCCTTCACACGTGGCCAGGTCACCGGCCCAATGACTCCAGCTCGGAATCTCTCCTTGCGCCCTCAACACCCACGCCCCAGCACCTCTCCGGGTTCCTTCCTTTTCCCGGTGCCAGTGGGTGCCCACGGGGAAGATCTCCCCAGGTACCTGGGGCACCGCGAGTTACCCTACAGCCCCCAATCTCTCCCAGCTTTCCTTGCCAACTTGGGAACCTCGCCATCCTGGTGGGTAAAGATGTGGCCCAGTCCGCTGCCGCCCAGGGTCAGGAGCCCCCGGGGCAGGCGCTCCGGAGAAGGAGGTGAGGAAGGGGAGCGAGCCGCGCCCTCGGGCCGACCTGGAGGGCGCCACGGCCGCAGCCCGAGGGCCCCGCGTCGCTCTCCCGAGCCAGGGTTCTCGGGAGCAGGCCGCGCAGGAGACGTTGGCGGGAGGGGTTCGTGGCTGTTGGGGGAACCGGCTCCTGGGGAACAGTTCCTTCCAGGGTGGCCACCGTGGGCAGGCCGCCGTCCGCCCTCCCAGGGGACGCCGGCCAGAGGGGCGCGAGTGGCGACGTGCCGTGCGGTGCGCCCCGCACGCCCAGCTTTGCGGCTCAGGAGCCCCGGGTTGCACGGTTGGCCGTGCCCTGTAGCTTCCCCGGGGGCCGAGCACCAGCCGGCGGCGCTGCAGGTGAGCAGTCGCCAGGGCGACGAGGACCCGGGCGCACGCCCGCCGCGGTTGGCATGGAAGCGGCTTGGTGGGGGCCCGGGCTGGTCGCTGATTGGCTGATTCAACAGACGCGGCTGGATCGAAAGCGCTCAGTGGCGAGCGCAGCAGCCCTAGCCGCTGGAGCCAGCGCCCCTGGAATCTCTCCACTCCGGGTCCCCCTCCCTCCACGCCAGGCCCCGCCCGTCCAGCCCAGGCCAGGGTGCTCTTGCTAATCGCCTCAGAAAAAGAAGAACCTGAGAGTCAGGGCCGGCTGGGGGTCTCAAGCAGGTTTGGGGGCCTTCCTCTGGGGAGAAACACCTGCTTGTCTCTTGGGAAGGAGACCCACTTGTCCGCAGTCAGAGAATCTGAATTTAGTCCGAGATCAGGGAAGGTGGGGAGAAAAATCAGGGATCCTAGGTTTAGCTGTCCCTTAACCCCGCCCCCCCAAATGTCAATGTGGGTTGAGAATCTCGAAGTGGAGTTTGGGCAGACTCTCTCATTGCAACCTTTAACTTGGGGTCAGAATAAAGTCTCTTCGACCAGTGTTTGGTTCTGAGGTAGTTGCTCTGATGCCTGTTGCTGTTGCTGGCTCGGGAACCTTAATGTTTGTTGGGAAATTGAGAAACTGGTGGTGTGACTCCGGGGATTGGCGTCCTTCCAGAGTTCTCTGCATTCCTGGGTCCCCAGGTTGAGATGGTTGACTAACTGTGTCTCCTTCTCTTTCCTGGATAGCAGCAGGTTGTGGCTTGCTGGGCGATGCATCGCCACAGCACCAAGAGTGGAGTCGCTCTGCCTCCAGTGGGTCAAGGTCCAGAGGCTTGTCAGATGCTCACTCGAGCTCAGCTCGGCCAGGATCCCCCGCAGAGAACCGTGCTAGGGGTGTTGACTGAAAATGAGCAGTACAGGAGGACCTGTGGCCAGGTAATGACCCAGGAGCGTTAAGAAAGATGCCATGGAGAAGTCCTGCCAGTGGCAGTATGTGTGCGTGCGAGCGTGCGTGCGTGCGTGTGTGCGTGCGTGCGTGCGTGTGTGCGTGCGTGTGTGTGTGTGTGTGTGTGTGTGTGTGTGTGTGTGTATCTTCCCCCAATATCAAGGAAATAGGTCTTAGGGATTGTTTGGGTTAAGCATATGTTAAGTGACTTAAGGGCTAGTCAGATGTGATTACTCTGCTCTGTAGCACTGGGAAATCTCTGGGCAGAAAAGGTGTGCACTATGAGCCATTCAAGGAGAAATCACTTAAGGAGAGCTGGTGCTGTGGACAGTGTTCAATGGAGACAGTGTGTGTACCAGGATGCACTAGTGTCCTTTATAAAAGGAAGGTTGCGTCCAGAGCAGATATCATCTCTACTACTATGGACAATGGGCACCAAGATGCTACCTATCTGCCACTGAAGACAGAAACAGATTCAGACATTTGGAGAGACTTGAACCTGCAACAGCGATGTTCTGAGAGAGAAAATAAAGTCTCCCCTAAGCCTGTCATTAGGTAAACCCTCATTTATGTATTACAAGTCTGTGGAGCCTAGTGGTTGCAAGAGTCCAGTCCAGCACATGTGTGGGTTCTAAAGGGGACGTTAGAGATGTTCTTACCCCTCTCACATGTTATAGTAGCTCATTCGGAGCTCCCTCATCTGCTGCCCCTCCGAGTCCGCTGCTCTTGGGTAGGACTGGATCCATTGGTGGCTGAGATCCCCACATAGTCCTTTTAATGCTCTGGGCCAAGCTGAGTGAAAAGAGCTTTAACAGAACTTGCTCAGCGACGTTCACGTCTTTAAACTTCACAGTCTGAGACCTGAAGTTATGAACTGGAAGTGGTGTCTACACTGAAAAGTCCTTGTTTGAAATTCAAACTCAACTCTAGTGCCGCCTGGAGTCACTGCTTGGTGCCTCATCTACGCTCCATCCCCCTTCACCCTCTTTAGAAACCCACCTCCTGCCTGTTTCCCCATTCTTGTTTGTTTGTTTTGATTTGCATTTGGTTTTAAAAAAAATTAATTACCTTATTACTATGTACGTACATGTGTGCATGTATGATGTGTGTCTGTAAGCTTGCATGCCACCACATTCATGTGGAGGTCAGAGGACAAGCTTGGAAGCTCCTTCTCTCCTTCTGGGGTCTTGGTAGCAAGTGTCTTTGCCCCCTGAGCCATCTTGTTATCTCATCCCTTAATCATCCATGGCTCATGCTCCTTCAGAATAAAGAATAAGGAGACTGTATCCTGTTTTTTCCAAAGGAATGCTGCAACCAGAACCTTCACTCTTCCTCTCCACTCCAGGGAGTAGGGGGTGTCTAGCCCAGGCTGACTTTGACCTGTTACTTAGCTCTAAATGGCCTCAAGTTCAGGATCCTCCAACATCATCCTGCCTAGAGCTACAATTACATGTTTGCTTACTTTGGGCCAGCAGCTAGAATCTTTAATGCTCCCCTGTGCCATTCCTGTCCTATTCTGTGACTGATGTGTCCCAGTTCTGGAACCCATGTGCCATACCTCATGGCCTGTTGGCTTTCAAGGTGCCTATCCGATATCTCTTCTCTTTCTCCAATTTCTCTTCTCTTCTGGATCAAACCCATTCATGGTCGTCGCTTCCCATCTCCAAACTCATCCTCATCCGGCCACCCAGCCAGCTCGGTGCAGCTACTGTCCCAGTTATAGCAAGATTTCTTGGAAACTGTCTATCTCAGTGGGATGGGCATTCCACCAAGGTGACAGTGTGGGATGACACCTTCTCTGTGGTATCCCTAGTGTCTAGAAGAGTCATGGTCCTGGCTAGGCAAACCTAGTGGGTTTTTTGACTGGATGCTTGCTGTTTCTGGGTCTTCTCTTACTCGTTTCTTCCTTGATATATTGATTGGCACCTTTTATACAAGTGGCCATTCTTCCTTCTTTGAAATCATTTCCTCTTGCTCAGCTTGGGTAACAGTGCTCTTTCTAGACGTGTTATACTACACATTGCCTCCCCTCAGTGTTTTGCTGGTTGCACACAGACACACACACACACACACACACACACACAGTGCATGTGCCTTGAGTCATGACTGGTTGTAACTTGTTTCTTGGGGTTTTTTTCCCCCTGGAATTTTATTACAAAATGTTTTTCTTACTGAACATAAGTTTAACTTGATCAACGGAAAGTAAATTCATGGAGGAGTGACATATGAACTAGGAAGTGGTATCCAAAAATAGATACCCAAATTAAGTATAAACAAAATGTTCACAGTTGATGGTATCGGCATCTGAAGACGTCATAGCCTAATTCCTAGGCCCGCCCCGGCTTCCACAGACTCTCCTTAGGCCACTGGTTGTGAGTGTTCACTTTGACAAGGCCACCGTTGTTCCTATTATTCTTGCTCTAAGAATTTAAAACAAAAAGAAATGACTTGAGAAAACTCCCCAAGAGTAATGATGTTATTATACAAAAATATCTTTATACCATGTAAGAACATTTTGCAGCACAGGGTTCCAAAGTCATGTTGTTTTCCTGAATAACAAGGCAGGAAATGGAAGCTTTATGGGCACCTTCAAGGGAAAGCTGGGTATTTAAGCAGAAGGACAAGAGGAGCTCAGTAACTAAGGATTAAGGGTGACGCTGAGTTCTTGTACAGTCCTGCAATGCTCTCAATGTAAAGGGAGATCTACAGTTTTTCTCCTGAATATGGCAGCTGGTTTTCTAAGCGTATTGCAGCTCTTCTTGTTTCTCATGAATTCTCTTTACTACACATGTAAGGAAGATGACAAATTGTAAACAGAGCTTTTCCCATAGGACAAATGCAAACAAAACAAAAAGGGAAGTCATACTTTCAGAGATCCAGTGTTTGGAATTAGATGATCAGCTTAGATATTTCTACTTAGAATTTACTCTCACTTTCCCAAGCCACTGGTTTGAGTGACATGAGCTCATATTGCTCACAGCGGATGGCGACCAACAAGAGAGGTAACTGGTTTTTCATTTGTTTGTTTGTTTTGAAGGAGATCACAGCAGTCAGATGTTTTTCTGGATTAGAAAATGTCTTCCCTGTGGCTGGAAAGAAAGTGCTCCCTGACCCTGGGGTCAATGAGCCAGCCAAGCATGGATTTGGCATCTACATGGATGAGTCGGAGCAGGGGGACCATGACAGCTGCCCAGGGAGAGAGGGGATAGTGTTTGAGGATGTGTACGAAGTAGACACAAGCATGCTTAAGTCGGACCTCCACTTCCTGCTGGATTTCAACACAGGTAATCGTACTCCCCCAGGGCAGCTGGTACCCTGTGACCATAGACCTCAGCCATGTTCCAGGAGAGCATTTCTGGCAACAGAGAAGCAGGACGGGATGGCAGTGTGCGCAGCTTCCTGTGCGGGTGAGTGGATGTGATAAGCCTCTAATGAAATTACTTACACGACCACGTCACACCTCTGCAGTTTCCCCAATGCTGGTCGACTCCAATGCCCATACCCAGTTGGAGGAAGCGGCGGATTTTGGTTCAGACATGATTAATGTAACAGAATATGCTGAAGAGATTCATCGCTACCTGCGAGAAGCTGAAGTGAGTTTCCCAGTCTCAGGTTCGATCTCCAGACACTAAGCTCTGTCTTCATATTACAAGCTCTTGGTCATGGCCTCTAGCAAACGGCACCTATGTGAGATCTTTAAAACATAAGAAATCTAGAAAAGAAAAGAAAGGAAGAAAGAGTCTGAGCCCAAGCCCAAGGGACACCCAACCTGATGTCATAATACTGAGTATCAAATGCATACATGCCCTCTATATGGTTTAAAGTATCTGTGTTAAGTACTCAGGAATCACACATACAATGTTTTCCCTCTTGCTCTATACCAGCTCATTACATGACAAAACCAGAATCTCACATGCCTTCCTTATTGTGTGATAAAGATTTATTTGGCGGGGAATCACAGTCCTCCTAGGCTCGGCTCCTGAGATCGCTTCACAAAATAGGAATGCTAGGGAGTGGTGTCTTTGCTAGTGCAGCCATTTGAAGAACCACACTCTTTCCTCCACCAGGTAAGACACAGACCCAAGGCCCACTACATGAGGAAGCAGCCGGACATCACGGAGGGCATGCGCGCCATCCTGGTGGACTGGCTGGTGGAGGTTGGGGAAGAATATAAACTTCGCACAGAGACCCTGTACTTGGCTGTCAACTTCCTGGACAGGTTTCTTTCCTGCATGTCTGTTCTGAGAGGGAAGTTGCAGCTTGTCGGGACAGCAGCTATTCTCCTGGCTTCGTAAGCGTTCTCTCAGCCTGTGGATGCCACCCGTTAAAACGCTCCATTTCTCCCCCTCCATTGTATTGAAGGAATGCGGTGCTTGCAATTCAAATGATCTGTACTCTCTTGATAAGAGACTATCTTAACTCAGTGACTTAACTGAGGCAATGAATCTTGCCCACACACTTACTCTTCAGTTTGAATATTTGAAATGTGTGGAAAGGGATTCACTCTCATGATTGGAACAGCCATTGACTAGGATTAAAGACTGACTAGGATTGACTTGGCTGTTCTACACTGTAGTCTCTTGACTGAATTTCAGCACAAGCAAAAACTCCGTTTGAGGAGGTTCTTGGTTTCATAAGCGCTTTGGTACTGATCTGGCAAACAGTGCTAGTAATGCAGCGTGTTCATTTCGTTCAGTGGGTGTATGGTTTAACTGCTTCCTGTCCCAGTCAGTGACTCCTAACAGCACCTCACTGAGTGGGGAAAGAGCTGGGTTGCGGCTAAGCGGGCTTAAGTGATCTGTTGCTGAATGGTAGTTTCTACTCTTCTGGCCTCAGATGTCTTAGTCGTTAATTGTAATACAAAAAAAAAAGCCAAAACAAACAAACAAACCCAGGTTCTTGTTCTTTAAAGAAAGCAGAACAAATGCAGAAGGAAAGAATGACAATAATGAAGTTACATTGTTATTTTTCTCTTGCCTATTCAGCATAATTTGCTAATCAATGAAGTAGTATATGATCTTCGAACAAACAAACCCAAAGCTATGGGATTTTTTTTTCTGTTGTTGGATTTAATCCTAGCATTCTTTATCACAAAGTGACCCACTATGTATTCAATCAACAGAGATCCAGCTGACGTTGCGGTCCTTTAGACTCACTCTGTGTTTCATAGGCCCCAACCTGCCAGGACTCTCAGTTAGTATAACATGTCCTTGTAATACTCTCTTCCTTGGGCTAAAAGACAAAGTTCTCAGTATATTTAAATCCCCAGACAGCTCTGGGACAGTTCTGTGGAAATGGGAGTATAAAGTGAAGCAGCCTGCAAGACCGTCACTGGGTGCTCGAGACTTTCTCCCTGGTAATTCTTTACTCTCCCCAGGAAATATGAAGAGATCTACCCTCCTGATGTGGATGAGTTTGTCTACATCACAGATGACACATACACAAAGCGCCAGCTTCTGCGGATGGAGCATCTGCTACTGAAAGTTCTAGCATTTGATTTGACCGTTCCAACCACCAACCAGTTTCTTCTTCAGTACTTACAGCGGCAAGGAGTGTGCATCAGGACTGAGAACCTGGCTAAGGTACACCGCAGGCCTTCCAGAGACATCCAGGGCTGAGGAGGCTAAATGGCCACCTTTCTCAGCTGTCCTGCATTTCTGCCTCTCAGCTTTCCATCTTTGTAGAGATGAAAAGCAATTCACTTTAAGAACATGACACCTGCTCACAGGATGTCACTGTTGACAGGACTTCAGCAGGTCACATTCACCTAGCTCTCCCAAGTACTGAAGCTATTTAAGTTTGGCAACTGCTCCCTTGAGAAATACGGTCCATAGGCAGGCAGTGTCTTTTAATTTGGGAGCCAAGTGAATGTGGCTGTTTTGTTTGAATCTTACTCTAACTCACTAAGTAATGAAGCTTTATGAAGTTTGCATCCATTTTGACTTAGAGACATTCAGCGAAATGATTGACATTCTGGTTTGGCCAATGAGCTTGCCAGTCACTTGGCATAGGATATTTGTGATACACCTGCTTTGCAAAGAGTAATAAGGATGGTCATGTGACTTCACCAGCGTCCTTCCTCCGACATGTCTCCAGTGGCATCGCTGGAGCTTGAGAACTCTGTCAATTTGCCTGATAATTACTAGCTTTAATATGGCCATGTCTTTGCCTTCTGACTGACACCTCTTCCTAATCCAGGTGCAAGGTCAACACTCCCTTATCTGACCACCATAAAGCCTGACCTACTAGCATAAGAAAAGAAAAGTCACTATCATATACGCTACATGGATGAGCTAGAGTGTTGGAATATCACCACCACACAAACGTTAATCTGACTAAGGGCAGTCAGAGTAACTACTAAACGAGGAAGTATGCCTGGCTTGAGAGTTTTGGGCTCAGCTTGAGTTTTGGGTTCTGGTGGGAGGTAAATAGGGCACCAATTGATGACGCTGGCAATTCCAGGTTTACTGACAATTTTAGTCAGATTTGACCTTGCTCAAATTCCTGACTCCACTGAGCTTTTCTCTCTTGTGCTTAGTATGTTGCAGAACTGAGCCTTCTCGAAGCTGACCCATTCTTGAAATATCTTCCTTCCTTGGTAGCTGCAGCGGCTTACTGCCTGGCAAACTATATTGTGAACAGGCACTTCTGGGTAATGTTCTTTCTTCCTCCCAGGGGGAATAAATTCAGGGCTCTTACAAAATCTGTTCAGTGTCTTTCAAGGTTCAGAATAGGCACATCTCTTAGGAGGACAAGTTAGTTTCATGATAACTGGTTGCCAAGACAACAGACCACAGCTTGTTCCCGAGTATTCCAGACCAGTTGTCATGGCTTTGACTCCATGGCTTTGCTCTATGGGAAGCAGAGAAGGCTTGGTGTCAAGGAGATGTCAAGGAAGGCCTGGAAATCTCAGTGCCCACCAATATGCACAGAGGGCCCTTGAGGTTTAGCCATTGGCCATGTCAATCAAAGTTGATCCTAGACAGTTGGGGTGCTGCACACCCATAATACAAATACCTCTGAGGTGGAGGCAGGAGGATTGTGAGTTCAAGGCCAGTGTGGGCCAGATAAGGAGACCATCTCAATAAAATAAACATTATTAGCATTTATCTTCTGTAACAAAAAGACCCTCCAAGTTCAGCAAGGACTGCTATAAGCTCAGAGAACATGGCTGTTAGTGGTTCTTACCTCAGAAGGTGTCACAGTCACAAACAGATTCCTACATTTTGTTCAAGTCTCTCTGGAGCGAAAAAGAAGTATCTACTTTATATCTACTAAATACTAAAATGTATTTGTGTGTGTGTGTGTGTGTGTGTGTGTGTGTGTGTAAGAAAGGCAGGGAGGGAGGGAGACAGGGAGAGAGAGGTGGTGGAGAGAGAGGAAAGAGGGGAGGAGAGGGTGATGGGGGAGAGAAAGAGCGAAAGGAGAACAGATCAAAGGACATCTTTCAGGAGACCACTTCTCTGTTCCCCCAAGGGCCGTCTTCTGATTAGGAATCTCTCATAGTATAGACAAATTCCTTAAGAACAAGTCAAAGATCCACCCAGGAAGGAATAAGAAGAGTGAGCATTACACATTGAGGATTACAGCTATAGCTTGGAGCCAACTTGACTGTTCTGTTACTAGTCTAACATTTCTAAAGATCCTTTTAGATCCATGTGCACACTCACTGAGGCCTCAATTCCCTTCACTTCCTAATCAGTTATGATCAGATTTCTAACCTCTTATAAAGTTACATGAAACACAATTTTCCTTTTGTTTCAACTAGCCAGAAACGCTTGCTGCATTTACGGGCTATTCATTAAGTGAAATAGTGCCTTGCCTGAGTGAACTTCACAAAGCCTGCCTCAGTATACCTCATCGACCTCAGCAAGCCATCAGGGAGAAGTACAAGACTTTGAAGTGAGTTGTGGGCACTCTCCCCTCCTGGGTTTCTGGGTTGTTGTGGAGTCGGAACTGAAAACAGAATAAATTCTATCCTCTCTTTAGGCTGGAAAACAAGAGGGCTCGCTAAATCAAGAAAAGGGATTTAGAGAGGTCTAGGTTCACAGTTTGCCAGCATTTGGCAGTTATAGTTAGCTGGAGGCTTTTCATTGCCTAGTTGGCAACCTTGGCTCTGGGCCAACCGTGCCCTGCTCTCATTTCAGGTACCTGCACGTGTCCCTCATGGAGCCGCCTGTAGTTCTTCCTCTGCAGTGAGCGGCAGTGCTGAGGTCACCTCCAGAACACAATGGCCACATCAGCAAGCTTGCTCTGAATTGCTACAGGCTTCTGCAAGTTGGGCCGACAATGTCAGTTGTCGATGACATCTTGAATGTGTAAATGTTAGGTTCTCTTAGACGTTAGTAGTTCATAATTTATATAGATATAGAGAAGCATTTTAGACAAATAAACAACTTGCTGTGTAGCCATGTGTTAGGCCTATTTACTAGTTGGCATAGCTGACACCCATGCCAGGACACACAGCTGTACATGTGTGTGTCATGGCTGTTTCAACATTATTCCAAGCTTGTTGTATTCGCGTCACATGCATCATGGGCAAGTGGTTTGAGACAGCCAAGCCTTTCTTATCCTCTGAGGTTCTCTATAAATGGGTGAAAGGAAGGAGGGAAGGGCCAGCTGAGATGGACTGACGATGGGACCCAAGTTGCTGCTCTAAATCCTAGCTTCTCTCTGTAGCCCTAGTCAGTAGGGCAGCAGACATCCAAGAATCTCTTGGGTTCAAGTATCTCTTGGGGGTGGCACGATATACGACCCACCCAGAGGTATCACGCCCTTTGGTAAAGGGCTGCCATCATGTCTCTTCATTTTGGATTCTGGTAAGCACCAAGAGAGAGTTTCAATCACAGAAGATACTTGGGGCAACAGAAAAAGCTAACTTCAGCATCAATGACACTTTTGGGTAACGTATCCAGCACCTCTCTATTTCCCTCGGGGGAGATCCATTCCAAACGTTGCTTGGATGGGGGGCGGGGGATGAGAAGAAATGAATGGGTCCTGCCAGCTGGCTTTCCTTACTTTCCTCTCTTATTCCATCTGGGCTGTAGCCTCTTCCTGGCTGCTGCTCACGTTCAGACACACTCAGAAGTGTGCCTTCCCGACCTCGGTCTAACCAAGTCGACAGTCAAGGGTAACTGTTGCACTTACATGGATGAGGTTGCCCAGTTCCCAGAGGCTGCTTTTCAGTCCTGCAGAGGTGAGAGTTTAGACTGGGGAAGTAATAGTGAGACAAAGGAGCAGTTTTTCTCCCAAGACAGGAAGGAAAAAGAAAATGAATTTGATCTCAAGGCTATGTGGAGCTTGCTGGAGACTGAATGAACTTTAAAACTTAGTGCCATGAACCAGTGGGTTTGGCGGCACATCAGTTTTCTGGGTTATATGCCCCTGCTCTCAGGAGAAGCCTGCCTATCTCTGGACTAGCTCCAGGGCTTCCTCCAGAAGGTTCTATAGGGGAAATATGGGAATGATATGCTTTTTAGATACTATTTAAATAGGAAAGACTAGGTTCAGGGAAGTTTTGGAGAAGAAATGAGAGTTCATGAAATGCACTACGAATTCTATAGATTTTTTTAATCCCTGGTGAAATTTCATATCCAAAAATATAGCCACAAAATGAACCAAACACATTAGATAGATATATAAAACTGTCAAAGAATAAAAAGGCCACACCAGGCATTTGTGAAGGCATTTTAGGTGCTCACAAGCCACTGAAAGGGGCCGTCATTCCCAAGTCATCACCCTTTCAAGTTTTGATGGAGAAACCAGCGTGTCCTAAGGCATTTTGATATGTAGGACATAGTCTCACAAGCAGGACCTGCATCAGAATTAAATTCTCTGTACCAAGGACACTTGGTCTCCTTACCTAGTTTTGACACAATTGTTTTCCCTTCTCTGTGAGTAGATGCTGAGTTTCCCAGCCAGCTGACAAAGGGACCAGCACATTGCCTTTCTTTTTTCTGGGCAATGGGAGATGGCAATGGTAGCTGACCGACTTTTGCTGTTTCTGCCCCTTTCAAGATTTAAAATGCGAGGTACCCCTCCAGGAACCATTTCATTCAGCTCTACCGGTTTGCACTGCTGGCCACTTCCTCCCTGTGGTGTGTGTGTCCTGAGTTAGAGCTGGCCATAGTAACACTGAGGCCCCATGTAGATCCGAACACAGTAGATTTCCTCGACCGGCTGGCACATTCTTGCTTCAGGATGCGTTGCTTCAAGGAGAAGCATTCTTGCAGAAATAGGGCATTCGCTTTGAATCATTCTGCAAAGGATTTTCTTTTTTCTAAATATGGATACAAAATGTGGTTTGACTGTAGGCCCCAAAGCCACACTGCAGGACGCAGAGGTTTGAAGACATACCCTTCCTCTCGGCTGTAAGCCGCTCATACACAACCCATTTCTATTCCTGCGAGTGTGTGCACGCGCACACACACACACACACACACTGATTGCAAAGAATGGGCCCTCAGCGGCTCTGACTTCCTTTTCTTCTTTCTCTGTCCTAGCCCCGAAATACTTAATTTAAAAATAGCAGGAGAGCTGTCACCTTTGTGCCTCTCACCCGGCTTGGGTGTGAGCAGCAGATATCTGCCTGCCTCTCCTGTTACACCAGACTTTTGATTTGTTGAATTCTGTGTTGATCATGTCCTTACAAGGATTGTCCTCACACAAAGGAAGCCATGCTACTTCTTTAAAGTTGAATGGCCACTGCTGGTCACGCATATCGTCCAGTAAGTTTGGTGGGAAAATTTTTTTAAACAATTGGAGTCAAATAGTAAAATCTTATGATTTTGCATAATCATATGAGCATAGAGCGTAGTTCTGTGATGGACAAAGCTATGATTTATTTGTTCTCATGGGCTTTCTTCATGCTTTCACCCATCCAGCACTGCCCACAGTTTACAGCTTAGGAGACTGCTCTGCCTGAGGGCATGGCAACGGTGCCTCTGTTTGCCTCTCCAGGTTTTCTGGCCTGCCCTTTCAAACAGACATACACTTACTCAAGGAAGTTGGGCAGGGCCCTGAGTAGAGAGGCCCTCAGCAAAGTGGGGCTCCTGAGAAATGGCGGGAGCCACATGTGTTGGGCACTTATCACGAGTGAAATCCAAGATGGCATGGATGATCCACATAGTTTTTTTTCTAGCACACTTCTGCCCTCCATGTGTGTTGTATGAAACGGCAGAATGCAAGTGTGCAGTCTTTGGCTAAAGAGTGTCCCAGCCAATACCACCCACCGGCTTTCTGCGCCGTGTGTCCTGAATGTGGGGCAGGGTGCCAGGGGGACAGAGCCCATGTAATGTCCTGACTCCAGGGAGAGCATGCTGTGTGAGGTAATAGGTGTCTTAGTTAGGGTTTCTATCGCTGTGAAGAGACACCATGACCAAGACAACTCTTATAAAGAAAGCATTTAATTGGGTCTGACGTACAGTTTCAGAGGTTAGTCCATTGTCGTCACGGTAAGGAGCATGGCAGCAAGCAGGCAGATGTGGCGCTAAGGATGTAGCTGAGAGTTCTACATAGTGATCTGTGGGTAGAGGAAGAAAGGGATGGACCTGACTTGGGCTTTCAAAACTCCAAAGCCTACCCCCAGTGGCACACTTCCTCCAACAGAGCCACACCTCCTAATCCTTCTAATCCTATCAAGGAGCTCAACTTCCTGATGGCCAAGCATTCAACTATATGAGCAATATGGAGGCCATTCTTATTCAAACCACCACAGTAGGTCTCTAAGATATGTTTTTCACTCTGTCAGTAATTTTTCTTTATCCTAAAGGATGTCGATGAGCTTCGGCCGTGAGGTATAAGTTTCTACTATGTGTTTCATAAATGACTGCTAGGCTTGACAAGTGATTTTGAGAAACAGAATGCTCAATGCTCAGCTAGCCAGATTAAAGATGGGGAAGGCCAAAAGGAAAAGTGAATGTGGAAGCCAGTGTAAGTGGCCAAAGGTCTTTGGACACTGAGTCAAAGCAGAGTGTGGATAGACTGTCCCTCATGAATTAAAGTTTTCGAAGGCAGGTGGCTTGACCAGATGGACTCATGGGTCCAGGCACTGACCCGGGTGGGTGCTGGTACAGGCTCACACTACACCCACCTCCACAATGGTCTTCCATTTATTCTCCTGCTAAGCATGCCCATGGGTTGCTTATATCCATCAAATTGCTACTTACTATCTGCACTAAATTGTTTGCCAACTGGAGGAGGAGAAAGATATCTATTCTTTTGTTGTAAGCACAGTCGTTACTGTCTCCTCTGCCCGTTGTTTCAGCCGTGTTTAGTTCTCATAGTGGCTGCGACTTTTCTGAACTATCAAGCGTGGCCTGTGGGAACGAGGAACTGCATCAGTTGTTTACATACTTCCTTGCGTTCAAAGAAAACACCGACCCTTTCTCCCCTGTTAGTAAGAAAATGGAGCCAGAGAAAACCAAAAGCTCCATTCCCAGAAGGGAACCTTCTACTGGGCACACATGTGACACCTTGCCCCTGCCTCTGAGTCACAGAGAGCGCCTTGTGATTGAATGGGTGTGTGTAAGGTTACAGAGAACCCAAGTCTTAGAAGGCAGTGAGCCTGGGCTTGACCACCAAGCCTGACCCAGGTACTGCAGACAGTAGGTTGTGCACTCACATTCCAGTCTAGAGTGGCAGGCTGTGTTCTGTAACTACCAGCAACAATGCTGTCTTCAGGCACACCTTTCCTTCCTCAAGCAGCTCAGGCCGGAGTTGAACTCAAGAACAAAAGAAAAGTGCCCTCGTGTGCCCCATGACTGCCCAGGATCATCGGTGAAAACATCTGGACCAGGTGCTGAGAGGAGGAAGTAGGCACGACCCGTGCTCATCTAAACTCAATCCTACTGGAAAGGATCTTAGCCCTTGGTGCAGTCTGCAATGCGAAGAGACTAGTGTTCAAACAGCAGCTTGCAGAATTGAGTGTGCGTGTCAAAGTCTCACTGTCTCCCACTCCTCCACTGTGTTAGTGACTTTCAGTAGCTGCCCTTTAGACAAACTGAGCCTGGGAAGGACATGAAGGAGATCCCAGTCCTGCCTTTCTTTGTTCACCTAGGGAGTTATTTTTCCTAAAGATCCCTGAACATAAAACCCGGGAGCTTCACTCCATTGGTGTGGGGGCACTGGCTGTATTTGGGGAAGCTGTTACATTAGCCATCTGCAGATCTCTGTAACTCTCTGCATTTGAAGAAACCTCACACCATCACATCTGCAGCTTATATTAGGGAGGGAGTTCTGGTCTCCACATGCCCAGTGTTCTCTAGGAATCCACAGGCGGTTCTCACGGGGCATGTGAGGAAAGAGGAAAAATGGGAGCCCACTCTCCTTCTCACTGCAGGAACTGGGAAATGTAAGTCAGCGCCAGAAAGGGAAAGGAGATCTGTTTATAATGATTACATCTTTGGCAGCATCTTATCGTGAAGGATAAATTTGATCGGTACTTACCAGATCTCAATTGCTCAATCCGTCTTTGCTGTTTCTGGCGTATCTTGATAACACTTTCAAGTGATTTACTTCTGGAGATTAATCTCTTCTGAACTGAACATTACTTTATGAATTAAAGGCATGCTAATTACTTATTTCTTAGAACATATTATAAACTATAGTCTGCGGTGTAATGAGAATTCTGAGCTCTGCCAGATATGTGGCTCACTCCATGGAAGCCAGTGATCCGTGATTCACCCAGTTCTGTGCGGGAAATTTTAAAATTTAAAACAAGTGGACAGGAGACTGGGAGATGGCTCTGTCAGTAAAGGGCTGTGTGCAAGTATGAAGACCCAAGTCCCCATCTCCGGAATCCATGGAAATATGGATTTGCTAGAGTATGTCTGCAATCCTAGCCCTCCTCCATGGAGACACAGACAGGCAACCCTCTGGGAGCTTGCAGGCCAGCTAACCTGGTGTGCACCATGTGAACAAGATACCCAATCTCAAACAAGGTAGAAGGCAAGGACCTCCACATGTGTGCATGTGGTTTACACACACACTCACACATGTGCCTATGCATGTGCACACATAAACACAAAAAGTATATAGCAAAAAGAATTCACTCCATTATATATATGATACTCAAGGACATTTGAGAAGCTAGAAGATCAGTCACAAGCTGCAGTTTTCCTTGAGAATTACATTATCTTAGGATGATTAGGGGCAACAGAAAAAGGTCACAGGGATGTAAGCCTTGGAAATAATGAGACAGAATTTCATTTCAGGTTTAGTTCTGTTCCTCCTTCTGCCCCAGGCACTGAAGGCAGGAGCTGGGCAGGTAGGAAAACCGGCATGTCTTTTGGAGATGGACAATCTGATGTGATGGCTGTGACATTTAGGACAAGAACAGGATCGGTGATGGTGTTTAAACTTGAGGTGACTCACCAAACCAGAGTACACAGTGGAGCACTGCCCTGCTGTCTAGTCCCATCTCTGTCCTCACCCGTGTCTGTCAGACCCCCTGATGCAACCTCTTCAGGCCATTTAGTTTCTGCTTCCCATTCCAGCTTTTCTGAAGTGAAGTTGCTGACGTCCCTTTCCTGCGTCTAATCTCTCTGTCTTATCACCGCAAGGATAAAACATGGGGCACGGAAATTCATCCCTGGCCGGACCTGACAAACCCCATGCGTAAGCGGCCCACATTCTCTATTCTGTCTCCTTACAGGGGCTTCTGGGAAGCCTTTTATAAAATGCTTCCTACTTCCTGGTGCCACTGGGTTACCTCTGAGGTGGATGATTCCTTAAAACTGATTTTTGCCTCTCGCTGTCCTGGAAGCCTCTGAGAGATGTCTTTCAGGCCAACTGCAGACCAACTCACCTGTCTACCCGCCTCGATCACAGCAGGACACTTCTCATCCCCTGTGCTTAGCGTTGGGATACATGCTGAAAGTCCAGTGATGTTTTGTTTAGCAAAGGAAAGGATTGGACTTTTAATAGACAAGTGCTGGCCCTTAATGGAACCACTTATGCAGTGATGCACCTGGGGAATATAAAGGTTTGCCAAGTACATTTAGACAAAATGAGGTTAAAAGGAAAACCCACAATGGAAGGCAAGGCTAGATACGACCAGCATGCTGTGCTGCACTGACTCTTCATGGTCCTTACACTTCTATGTAAGAAGCAAGAGGACAAAGGAAGCTTTGACTGGAGGCCTGAAATAAAAACCTGAAATAAATGGCTTTTTAAAAGTGAGAATTTAGAAGCAGAGTCAAGGCTTTTAAAAAATCTTTTTGCCTTTATATATGTCAAATCTGTCTTAGGGGAAGAGTCCTTCGATAAGAAGTTGTCCTGAATTTGCCATTTAGTGTGCGACAGCCCACCTGCTTTCATGGGCTCAGATACACTTGCTTTTGAACTGTATAAGCCAGAGCCCCTTTAATGAAGTTATTTTTTTATCAAACTCTGAAAACAATCACTTTGCAATGATGCAAAGGACCAGATATTGGACTTTGTGGCAGAATTGTAGCTGGATCATCATCATCATCAGGACCTCAGAACTAGAATGACCTAAAAAAGCTGTTGGTACTTTTTTTTTTTCTTTTGGTTTTTTGAGACAGGGTTTCTCTGTAGCTTTGGAGCCTGTCCTGGAACTAGCTCTTGTAGACCAGGCTGGCCTCGAACTCACAGAGATCTGCCTGCCTCTGCCTCCCAAGTGCTGGGATTAAAGGCGTGCGCCACCACCGCCCAGCAGTTGGTACTTCTTACAGAATGGCTAAGCCACAAAGGCCAGAGCAGCCAGCCAGAGCTCAAGAGAACTGCCATCCCAAGGGTGTGGAAACAGCAGTGTTGGGCATGGACTTTTAAGCTATAGGGAGAACTCCTGCAAGGTACAGTTTGGAAGTTTCCAGCGGAGAACAAAACAGGCCTTCCCACTATGACAGCACAGAGCTCAGTTTTGGGCTCTGAAAGCTTTGCAGATTTTCTCTAGGAGTCCTGCACTGTATGGATGGTGTTCTGAGATTACAGAAATAATAAATGAGGCCCAAGGCCAGCGGCTTAAAACAACAAAGCAGCTTGAATGTGCACATCTTTTATACTAGTGATTTATGCGCTTCCAATAGCAGTTTCTGATTTTCAACTTTGGCAATTTGGACACCTGTGTTTTTAGATACGTTAATGACATAGACACCACCCTGGAAGTTAACTACTTCAGTTAAACCCATATTTCTGTTTCTCTAGATCCTGGGGAAATTAACCTAACTTCTAGTCCAGTAAAAGGCTGCAACATTTAGCATCTCCAGCATCTGGATTCTCAGTCCATCAATTTCAGAGTTAGGAATTAGGATCAACCAGGTTTCTAATTACTGGAATGTGATTGAGGAAAGATTATTCTTTCAAGCTTTGAGTTGTGAGCAACTGCAAATGGAAGGGTAATCTAGAAAAACACAAGAAGAAGAGAATGTCCTCTTGGAGGCGTGTTCCAAGCTGTGTACTGAGGGGCCCTTCTGCTGCTTGAGATACTGAGAGAAAGGGTGGAGACATGTGGGAGGTATTTTGTGGGCAAATGAGCCAAAGCTGGGACAGTTTAAATGTGTTTTCCATTGCGACTCTCATAGCCTTGGACAGGCTGACAAGTCGTGGAAGCCATGGAAAAACCTCTCAGACTATTGAACCAATGACCCCAGTTTAGTTATGTTTAGAAACCCACGCCTTTTGGTGTTTATTCTGTGGATGAAAGAGACAGAGACAGAGAGAGGGGAAGGGAGGGGAGAGAGAGGGAAAGAGAGAGAAAGGGAGACAGAGAGAGAGAGAGAGAGAGAGAGAGAGAGAGAGAGAGAGAGAGAGAGAGAGAGAGAGAGAGAGAGAGAGCACATTCCAGTACCAGGTGAGATGCTTCTAAGTTGAAGTGTGAGTTTGAGGACAGGTTTCTGCATGCTTTCTTTTTCTGAGTCTCTTTATTTTTGGTTGTGAGCCTAGCCTTTAATGACTAAGCCATCTCTCCAGTCCCTGAATTTCTTTATATACAAACCTTTCTCCCATTTTTTCCTCCAGAAGAATAAAACCTGTTCTTAGAGGCTCTCCCTATGTCCACCAGCTGGTTCTTTGTTCTAATCCTATAGGTAGTTCTCCTAAGAAATCTGTAGTGGCATTTCATTTTTTATTTTAATAAATAAAGCTTGCCTGAAGATCGGAGTAAAACAGCTGCCCTGGTCAGCCTTACAGACCAGGCAGTGGTGACACACACCTTTAATCCCAGTAACCACACCAGTTTGCCACAGAAACCAGGCGCCACATGCCTTTAATTCCAGTGGCACACTCCTTAAATCCCAGAACTGGGGAGGATTATGAAACTGGAGGAGACAGCTCTCACACACAGTATCATCCTGATGGTCCTGGAGGTTGGATCACCATTTTCAGACTGAGGTAGAGCTGCTAAGAGCCAATATCTGGCTGTTTTGCTTTTCTGGTCTTCAGGTTGAACCCCAATGTCTACCCCTGAGTTTTTATGAGTTGTGTATCAGAAACCTTCACACCTCCATTCCTGTCTTCACATGTGTTTCTAGGAATATCCTAAACTAAAGTAACAGCTCAAGGAGAAGAGTCAGAAAGTTTTAGAGAGTTCAATTCCTGGTCTGTTAGTTCCACTAATTCATTAATTCTGCGACTGGGGGGGGGAGACAGAACCTCACAGCTGCAGGAGCTTGTGGCAGAGATTACCAGTCTCCTGGCTGAGAAAGAGAGGACAGGATGAGGAGGGGCAGAAGAAGAGGGACAGAGAAGGAGAGGGAGGAGGGGGGGAGGGAGAGGAAGAGGGGGGAAGATTGAAGACCTACTTTTCCAGCCAGGTGAAAACTTTCACTCCCTCCACAAATGGTGAAATGTAAGCAGAGACTACTCTTTCATTTCTGGCTGCCCAGACCCGAATAATCACACAGAAACTATATTACTTACAACACTGTTTGGCCAATGGCTTAGGTGTATTCCTAGCTAGCTCTTATCTTACATTTTTA